>JAPDNY010000002.1:294572852-294636939 GCA_029375565.1 Gekko gecko
TGGTAGGGCAGGTATTTCATCAAACCGCGTAAGACTGAGAGTTTAGTCATCATGTATAAATCCCACAACTTTTTATGCCGTTGTGAAAGAGTGGGTGCCACGGTCGTTTTCCATTGTGTGGCAACGACAGTTTTAGCTGCAAAAAGCAATAATGAGACCCCTTCTGTTAATGAAGGTGCCGACCACTGAGAGAGTCTGCCCTCCTAACCACTACACCAAACTGGCTCTCACATTAAACTGGCTCTGCACGCTGGATAATGCCCTTTCAATCCACGTTCAGTGCTTTGTGTGCCTGGATTTTATTGTACGATAAATTACTCAACACCCTTCAAAGCCTCTTCCGTCCAATGGGCTTAGGGCGTAACTTGGGACTGTGCTGCTGCTCTGCAATGCTGTGCACATTTACTCGTGCATGACGTGAGCTCCATGGAACCTGACTTGGGATAAAGTTACTACCTGGCCAGCCCTGCAGTGAACCCACAGACCCTGGAGAAGCTCAGTCCTACAGCATACTAATGGACTCACGCTGGTGTCCGCTATGTATGGCAAGTTGTTCTTTCTCTACTGTCAAGTCGCAGCATTAGGGCAATGCTGTAGGGGTTTCAGGCCGCGAGACGGACAGAGGTGGTTTGCCATTGCCTGCCTCTGCACAGCAGTCCTGGCCTTCCTCGATGGACTCCCGTCCAAGGGCTGCACCAGGGCCAACCCTGCTTAGCTTCCCCCATCTGATAAGCTCACGGTCGCCTGGGCCATCCGGGTCACGGCAATCTGGTATTTAGCCCTTGCTAAATAAATTCCTGCCAGCCTGGCAGTTCGAAAGCAAGAAACTGCAAGTAGGTACCGCTTTGGAGGGAAGGTAACAGTGTTCAATGCACCTGGGCGTTTAGTCATGCTGGCCACATGACCACGGAAACGTCTTCGGACAGTGCTGGCCCTTTGGCTTGGAAACAGATGAGCATCGTCCCCTAGAGTCGGATTCGACTGGCTTTCGAGCAAGGGAAACCTTTACCTAAACAAAGAGCCGCGCCCCAAGCAGCTACAGGGGGCAAGAGGAGCTTTGGTTTATTATTTTAGATTCTGCTGTCGATTTGCTTATGTACGCTGTGAGGGACTGGACTCGGCAGGCCCTTCCCTGTTGCTTCTGATTGGTTCCTGGGAGGCTGGAAAACCCCAGCGGCTGTTCCAAATGCCGGCTTGGCGATGTTGCCCTTTCCCTCACTCCACAGGGTTGCCAAAACAAACAGGTAACCACCCGCTGCCATCAATGACCCTGAGATTATCTCCTGTTAGACAGGGTCATACGCATAGCACTACATATTTGCATCAATGTTAAAAGCTGCCCACAGTCACACAGCTGCCCTCTTTCCTGTTGTAGATTCCGGTGGGCTAGCCGTGTTGGTCTGAAGCAAGAGAACAAAGTTTGAGCCCAGGAGCACCTTGAAGACCAATAAAGTTTAATTCCAGGTATAAAGCTTTTGGGGGCGGGCACACTTCATACAAAAGCTGATACCCAGAATTAAACTTTGTTGGTCTTAAAGGTGCCGCTGGACTCAATCTTTGTTCTAACTTTGTTGTCACCTTGCTGTCAAGTCACGACCAACTTACGTTAGCTGCCGGTTAGTGTCTGAGCCCAGTTCAAGGTGCTGGGTTTGACGTTTAAAGCCCTTTATGGCCTGGGACCCTCATATCTGAAGGGCCACCTCTCCCATGCGACAGTTCTGCTCTTCCCAGTGAAAGTAAACTCGTGCCTGTCCTTCTTTGAGGGAAGTCTGGCTACAGCCATTAAGGCTTTTTGTGCAACGGCTCTGCTTCTATGAAGAGAAGAGAAGAGATTGGATTTATACCCCAACCTTCACTACCCAAAGGGAGTCTCAGAGCGGCTTACAGACTCCTTTCTCTTCTCCTCCCCACAACAGACACCCTGTGAGGTAGGTGGGGCTGAGAAAGCTCTGACAGAAACTGCTCTTTTTCAAGAACAGCTGTGCCAGGACTATGGCTTGCTCAGGTCATCCAGCAGGTTCAAGTGGAGGAGTGGGGAATCAAACCTGGTTCTCCCAGATTAGAGTCCGCGCACTGAACCACTACACCAAACTGGCTCTCGGAATAGGTTGCCTCAGGGCAAGAGCTGTGGGAAGGCCTTTGCCCCTTTTCATGAAAGCTTGTCAAGCAGAGCTGTTCCCGAAGGCTTTTTTGTCACCTTTATGGGTCCTTAAAGCGTTCCAATAGTTGTCTTTAATGGCTGTTTCCGTTCTGGCGTTATTGTATGGTTTCGCCGGAAATGGCTTTCAGATGTAAAGGGAAGGTGATATCCCAGGTCAGGAGTCCCCAGCTTATTTGAGCTTGTGGGCAGCTTTGGAATTTTGAGATGAGGGGGTGGTGAGCGCCACTCCCAAAATGGCTGCTGCAGAAGTCGAAGTCAGACCCAACGAGAAGCGGGGCCAAATGGAATATCTCCCGTCTCACACTTCCTGGGAAGGAGGAAAGTCTGAAGGGGGAATTGAACCACACATGGGCTAAGAAAAGCCCAGGTGTTTACCCATCCTCCTGATCCTCCAGTGAGAAACCCTTAAGAATATAAGAACATAAGAGAAGCCAATGTTGAATCAGGCCAATGGCCCATCCAGTCCAACACTCTGTCACACAGCGGCCAAAATATACCAGGTGCCATTAGGAGGTCCAGCAGTGGGGCCAGGACACTAGAAGCCCTCCCACTGCTGCCCCCTCCAGCACCAAGAATAGAGTGCATCACCTGCCCCAGACTGAGAGTTCCCATCTATACCTTGTGGCTAATAGCCACTGATGGACCTCTGCTCCATATGTTTATCCAATTCTCTCTTGAAGTTGTCCATGCTTGCAGCTGCCACCACCTCCTGTGGCAGTGAATTCCGTGTGTTAATCACTCTTTGGGTGAAGAAGTACTTCCTTTTATCTGTTCTAACCTGACTGCTCAGCAATTTCATGGAGTGCCCACGAGCTGTTGTATTGTGAGAAAGGGAGAAAAGTACTTCTTTCTCAACCTGCTCTATCCCATGCATAAGCTTATAAACCTCGATCATATCACCCCTCAGCTGTCATTTCTCCAAGCTAAAGAGCTCCAAGCGTTTTAACCTTTCTTCATAGGGAAAGTGTTCCAACCCTTTTATCATTCTAGTTGCCATTCTCTG
Source organism: Gekko gecko (assembly GCA_029375565.1). NCBI lineage: Eukaryota > Metazoa > Chordata > Lepidosauria > Squamata > Gekkonidae > Gekko > Gekko gecko. The sequence goes on from JAPDNY010000002.1 coordinate 294,576,017, forward strand.
CACTTATTCCAATATTATAATATCCTTTTTGAGGTGTGGCGACCAGAACTGTACACAGTATTCCAAATGAGGTCGCACCAATGATTTATACAGGGGCATTATGATACTGGCTGATTTGTTTTCAATTCCCTTCCTAATAATCCCCAGCATAGCTGCACACTGTCTAGACATTTTCATTGAGTCATCTACTACGACTTCAAGATCTCTCTCTTGGTCAGTCTCTGCCAGTTCAGATCCCATCAACGTGTATTTATATTTAGGATTTTTGGCTCCAATGTGCATCACTTTGCACTTGGCCACATTGAACCCCATTTGCCACGTTGACGCCCACTCATCCATCCTTGACAGATTTGAACCAGGGCAGCCAGTAACAAGCCCTGCCTTACAGTTGCCCCACCCACTTTCTGAAAATCTCAGTGGGTGACAAGGGGAAGTACTGGCAGGCACCATGGTGCATGGGCACCACATTGGGGGATAAGGTTGCCAAGTCTTACCTTCGCTTTAGCAGGGGAGTCCTGGATGCATCCGGGAGTCTTCTGGTGCATGTGCAATGCCCGCACATCGTGCTGACACCGCCCAGAAATGATGACATTGCATTGGCACGTTGGGGGCAGGACCTCTATCATTCAAGGAGAAACCATAGAGTTTTCCCTCGAATGATAGAATGTCCCCCCCCAAAAGTGTCGGACGCGATGACTTCTCTTCCGGGTGATATCATCACGCTGGGCACATCTCTGCATCCTGGCAATTTGGGGGTGGGGTTTCCTCCGGTGGCCCAATCTGGCCTGGCTGGGAACGCGCCAATCGAACAGGGGTTTCCCTGCCCCTCGAGGGGATTTGGCAACCCTATTGGGGGAGCTGAATTTACCATGTAACGGAAACTTATATGCTTTCCATATAATGAAAACTGACATTTGTTGGAGTTTTGACTCGTACTATTGCACAAGGTAAAGCATATTTCTCCACTCCTTATTGAAGGCTAATAATCACTGATACAGTATCTAACGTCTTGCTTAGTCTTCATAGCCCTCTTGGCAATGAAAGTCAGAGCCTGTGATAGATAAGTCACTAGGTTATACCACGTTCAATAAAAAACCAAAGTTTTTAAACCTAAATGTAATTTACTGCCTCAGTAAGCATACCATGCCTAATCTTTAGCATATGCAAATTTCATTTTTTTGGCGTGCTGATGAAATTAAAAATGCACAACTGTGATGGCAGGTACACTCCATAATAAGGAGGGAGCTGAACTCTGGTACCAGCATGGTGTAGTGGTGAAGAGCGGAGGACTCTTAATCTGGAGAACGGGGTTTGATTCCCCACTCCTCCTCCATATGAAGCCTGCTGGGTGATCTTGGGCCAGTCACAGTTCTCTCAGATTGGCTCTCTCAGCCCCACCTGCCTCACAAGGCACCTGTTGTGGGGAGAGGAAGGGAAGCGATCGTAAACCGCTCTGAGACTCCTCAAGGTAGAGTGGTCTAAGAACCAATTCTTCTTCTACCCTAGCATACCTCTCTTGTAGTTTTTTCTGGTGACCTGAGAGGTCTGAAAAAAGACAAAAGGGTGTTATTTAGACATACAGTCTCATACAGTCTCAATAGGACTGGCAGCATATTTGGACAGCAAGTTAAACTTGCAGATCTCCGTGTTTTCAGAAGATTATACAATTTATAGCATATTAATCATGGACAAAATGAATCCCATTTAAACCGCATCTTTGAAAATACGTTGTATGCAGTAGACACACGTGAATTATTACTCTCTCATGTGGCAGACGGTCTTCTGTAAAAATCTTCATATTACGCTTCCTGAATGAGTAAAATATTCTCTTAAGAGGAAGTTATTGTTATTATTATTATTATTTTTACAAATGATCCCCTCCAGATTTTCCAGTTTACCACTGGAAAAAATTGGAAGTAAAACTCTTTGGAAGATGAGCCACACACAAATCCTTTCTTGGTTTCCCCCCCGAAGAAAATAAAGCTTTTCTCTCAAAGGATTTTCCTCTGTGACAACTTCATGTCCTGCTGTGGGTAGGTAGTTTAAAAAAACAACCCCCCAGAGTAAATCTTTTCACAATTTTTCCCTGAGTCTTCTAGGAGATGGACAAGCTACTTTTCAGTAGCTCACAAGCTATCTTGCTGGGGACCCCTGATCGAGCCCTGACCTTACTTCTCCTCAGTTTCTCATGATTCCATTAGTTACAAAGCTCCATTTAATTGAATATTGGAGCCAGTATGGAAAGCAGCTGGTTAAGAAATGAATTCATCTTCCACTAGAAGAAGAGGAGATGGATTTATACCCCACCCAGTGTTCCCTCTAAGCTAAGTTAGTGTGAGCTAGCTCACAGTTTTTCAGCCTCCAGCTCACACATTATTGCCTTGGCTCAGGAAGGGACGGCTCCAGAGCAAACTAATTTATGCAGTAGCCAAATCTCTCACTCACAACTTTAGTGCCTGCAGCTCACAAAGTAGAATTTTTGCTCACAAGACTCCACAGTTTAGAGGGAGCATTGTCAGCCCTTCACTACCCAAGGGAGTCTCAGAGGGGCTTACAATCTCTTTTCCCTTCCCCTCCCCACAACAGACACCCTGTGAGGTAGGTGAGGCTGAGAGAGCCCTTTCGAGGACTGCTCGTGAGAGAACAGCTCTGAGAGAACTTGTGACTGGCCCAAGGTCACCCCAGCAGCTGCATGTGGAAGTGTGGGGAATCAAACCCGGTTCTCCCAAATAAGAGCCCGCGCTCCTAACCACTACACCGAACTGGCTCTACTGACTGGTGTAAACTTAACATAGAAATGAGCAGTGACAAGAATTTTATATGCTTGCATTTTACGTCATGCAACAAAACAGTATTCAAACAATGAATTCTGGGCTTCCGTTGGGGATCGTCAAGACACTGCAACAAAATCATTGTTGAAGGATTAGGTGCAGCAACGGCACCTGAGATACAGGGACCCATGAAGTGGCCTTATACTGAATCAGACCCTTGGTCCATCAAGGTCAGCTTTGGTGTAGTGGTTAAGTGCGCGGACCCTAATCCGGGAGAACCGGGTTTGATTCCTCACTCCTCCACTTGCACCTGCTGATGTGACCTTGGGTCAGCCACAAGCTCTCTCAGCCCCACCTACCTCCCAGGGTGTCTGTTGTGGGGAGGGGAAGGGAAAGGAGTTTGTAAGCCGCTCTGAGACTCCAAGTGAAGGGCAGGGTATAAATCCAATCTCCTCCTCCTCCTCCTCCTCCCCTCCCCCTCCCCCTCCCTCCTCCTCCTCCTCCCCCTCCCCCCTCCTCCTCCTCCTCCTCCTCCTCCTCCTCCTTCTTCTTCTTCTTCTTCTTCTTCTTCTTGCAGTGGCTCTCCAGGGTCTCAGACTGAGATCTTTTCTGTCACCTACTGCCTGGTTGTTTTACTTGGAGATGCCGGGGACTGAATCTGGGCTTTGTCGATCCTTTTTTATAAGTAGTTTTATTGACTTCAAGTGTATCACTTCATGATACACTGGTGGTGGTTAGCTGCCTCAAGGTGTCTTAAGATTTTTGAGACCTAAAAGTTAAAACTGTGGTCTTGGGGCTTGTGAAGTTCATGTATTTGTGGTCTGGCATACCATCGGCAGTAGGGGCACCCATTTAGGGAGTGTTCCTGAGGATGCATGCGGGGTACAGGTCAAAGTTGGAGTGTTAAGAATGGGGAGGTGATATTACGGCTCTGCTAAATTGGGAGATGGCAAAGAGTTTCTACCTGTGGATAAACAGATAGCAGCACTGGCCGGGGCACCTGTCACTAGTCTTGCCACAGTGGTGCATGCCCTAACATCTAGATTAGATTACTGCAGTGAGGTCAATTGGGGGCTGCCCTTGAAGACTGTCCAGAAGCTATAGTTAGTATAGAGTGCTACAACTAGAATGCTGTTTGGAGTACATGGCAGGGACCACATCACTCCAGTGTTGTTCCATTTACACTGGATCCCAATCCCAGGCCCTGTCAGTCTCCGTTAGAAGAAGAAGAGAGTTTTCTGTAGTCTGCTTTTGTCTACCCTAAGGAGTCTCAAAACAGCTTACAGTCACCTTCTCTTCCTCTCCCAGTTCTCCCTGAGAATTGTGACTGGCCTAAGGTCACCCAGCAGGGCTTCATGTGGAGGAGTGGAGAATCAAACCCGGTTCTCCAGATTAGAGTCTGCCGCTCTTCACCAGTGCACTTTGTTGGCTATCCAAAGACCTAGATGGCTCAGGGCTGGAACACCTGAAGGAGGCCCCTCTTCCATATGAACCCACCCGCCCATTCTTGTCTTCTGCTTCAAGCGCTCCTGCCATCTGAGGCTAGACGGATGACAGCCTGAGGGAGGGCCTTTACAGGTCTCGGCGCTGAAACTTTGGAACTCCTTCCCAAGGAGATTTGTCTGTCTTCCTCTCCTGTCATCAGATGAAGACTTTTTGGTTTAGTTTGGTGGTTGCTCACTCACTCTGACTAGCCCTCCTCCCTACATATCAGGCATGTCCAACTTCGAACAGGTAGTGATCTATTTTTTCTGGCCAAAAGTGCCGGTGATCTACCACCATGAAAATAAAGTTTCAAATTACTTTCAAATTAGATTTTAACCCACTAAAGTTGGGTTCCACCCGCCTCCGCCCATTTATTAAAGATCAACAGGAACTGAAGACCTCTGGATGATGCTGAAACCACATACGCAGTTCTAAAAGTAAAAATAAGAATTCATCATACTGGCACCAATAATCAAATACCACCAAGCAATCATCAAAAAACCCCGAACACCTCTCCAGCAAACCAGGAGACCAAGTGGGGCTGGTGATCTACCTCTGACCCTTCCGCGATCTACTTGTTGGACATACCTGCTATATATATGTGCGTGTGTGCGTGTTTGTGTAAAGTGCTGTCAAGTTGCAGCTGACTTATTGTGACCCCAGCAAGGGGCTTTCATGGCAAGTGAGAAGCAGAGGTGGTTTGCCTTTGCCTTCCTCTGCAGAACCTTCCTTGTGAGTCTCCCATCCAAACACTAACCAGGGCTGACCCTGCTTAGCTTCCGAAATCTGACAAGGTTGGGTTATACCACGCTGCCTTCCCTTCTACACACACACACACACACACACACACACACACACACACACACGCACGCTAGTATGGGTATATATATAATTATTGTTGTAGGGGGGTTCCAATGTCCAGGAAATTGCCTGGGACCTCCACTAAACGTTCAGTGGGCTGGATTCCCGTACCGTCAGCCCGAAGAAGCAAATTTTAAAAGTACCAGCAAAAGGGTAGTAGCAACCGGAAAATGCGGGTTGCAGGCGAGCGTTGGATCGCGGAAGTGGAGTTAATCCGGCGCATCCGGCACGCGCATGCGTCCTGTCGCACCAGATGTGTTTTTTCCAAGCCTCCATAACATGTGAAGAAATGTAAGAGTGTGCATGCGCAAGACCCTTGGATGCGCTTCAACAGAGCCGTGTGATCGCCAGCTATTGGCATCTGCGCGGCATCTTGGGGACCTGTCTGATCGCGCTACTGTGCATCTTTTTGCTCCAGCTCTAATTTGCCTCCCTTCAGTGGCGCAGTATCCCACTCGTGTGACTGGAACCCAAGACAGTGGCTTTACCTTAGAAACTATTGAGTTTTGAAAACCAGAATGCGGAAACTTCCAAACATACAACATTCTAGTATGCAGCATACAGAATTAACCCCATAACTAAACAGAGTGCACTGTAGTCCTATAGAGGACATAGTTCGGTTGTCTGTCAAGACCCCCAAAGGGGGTGGTTGGCACACAACACTGACCCAAAGAAAATCTAAGTGTTAAATACCTTTTGCCAACTATAGAAGCCAATAGCTGTCAATTTAGGCCTGTGACGTACATCTGAGGCACTTGACAAAATCCAGCCCCTTGTATACACTATGCATGAACTTGGGCTGTTATTAATGTAGTATCTACGAGGGCAGGAAGCCCCAGACTGTGGCAGTCTGTATATTATCAGTGGTTCGGGAAGCTTCAGAGATGTATCACATCGAGGATATCTAAGGCGCCCTGTAATCTATGTTTAGGTTTAGGACTAGTACCATGGACATGGAAAAACATGAACTGTTTTCTAGGGGAGAGTTCACCAGTGAATTCACCCTTGCTTGAAAAAGCACAGCGCTTCCGTCAGACTGAGAAAAACTTATGGGGTCCTAAGCCAAATCAGGGATGTTACAGCCAATTCAGAACAAACAGAACAAACAAAACTGACAGACAGGCCCAGTCTCATTATATCCCAAATTCTGCCGCCTTTATATATATGAATGTGGTATTTATGTTTAATATAAACTATATGTATGTGCGTGTGTTTTAAATACTTTTTAATGTATCAGCTGTTTTAATGTTTGCTGTGTTGGGACCCTGAATTGGGTTGAAAGATGGCATAGATAGGTTTTAAGTAGACAAAATAGCAACTCGTCCTGTAATTTAACAGCATCAGGACAAGCGACAACCTGAGAAAGGGCCTTCTCAGGTCATGGCGCTGAAACTTTGCAGTGGGGCAGAAGTGGTCTCTTCATTTCTTTGAAATCTTGGGATTGAGAACAGCTTTTATCTTTGGCTAATGCTTGCTTAGATTCCCCCCCCCTTTCCCGTAACTTCTTTTTCTGTGATGAGCGTTAATACTGCCTGGATATGATCAGTGTAACCTTTCAAACGGAGAGGCAGTTTGGTGTAGTGGTTAAGAGCACGGACTCTAATCTGGGAGAACTGGGTTTGATCCCCCACTCCTCCAACATGCAGCTGCTGGGGTGACCTTGCGTCTATTACAAGTTCTTTCAGAGTTGTTCTCTCAAGGGCAGTTCTCGAAAGAGCTCTCTCAGCCCCACCTACCTCACAGGGTGTCTGTTGTGGGAAGGGGAAGGAGATTGTAAGCCGCTCTGAGACTCCTTCGGGTAGTGAAGGGTGGGGTATAAATCCAAACTCCTCCTCCTCCTTCTGGCGAAGGGTATAACTGTTTAGGATTGAAGCTTTGTGCTCCTTGCTTTGTGCCTGTCAAGTGCAGGACTTGTTCTTCTGGTGAACTTGAAAGCTTGCGTACTGTCTTCGTCTTTTTTGGTTTTAATAAAAGGTATCATATGGACAAAAGGAGCTGCGGTGGCTCAAGTGGTTAAGACGCTGAACTGCAGGCTGTGGAAGGTCGGTAGTTCAGCAGTTCAAGACCCGAGAGTGCCACATGACGGAGTGAGCTCCCGTCTCTAGTTCCAGCTCCTGCCAACCTAGCAGTTCGAAAGCAAGAAATTGCAAGTAGATCAATAGGTACCACTTCGGTGGGAAGGTAACAGCGTTCCGTGCACCGTGGTGTTTAGTCATGCCGGCCACATGACCACGGAAACGTCTTTGGACAGCGCTGGCTCTTCGGCTTTGAAACGGAGATGAGCACTGCAACCCTAGAGTCGGATTCGACTGGCTTTCGAGCAAGGGAACTTTTACTATCGTAGGGATTGTGCTTCAGTTTTGGATTTGACTTTTTGGACCGGCTACAGACAACTGTATTCTTCCATTAGCGGAGGTTCTGGGGTTGAAACATGCCTGAACATGATGCCCTCTTCAGACCGTTGGCCCTAATGCTAGATTTCGGGGTGGGGCATACAAGGGCTAGCAGCTTAATAGCCCGACCTAGCCTGATCTGATCTCATGAGAGCGTGGAATCTAAGCAGGGTTGGCCCCAGTTAGGATTTGGACGGGAGACCACCTGGAAAGGGGAGGGTTGCTGTGCAGAGGAAGGCAGTGGCAAATCACCTCTGCTCATCTGTTCCCTTGGAACCCTACGGTCGGAGCTCACCACGAGTCGGTTGTGACTTGATGGCACAGGATTGTTCATAGAAGGGCTTGGCTCTGGTTAACCCTGAGCAGGGGTGGCCCGACTGTGGCTCAGGAACTGCATGTGGCTCTTCCACACATATTGTGCGGCTCCCGGCAGGGCGGCTGGGGAAGCGAACAAATGTCATTGCACAAATAAATAGCATTATCAATATCTGCCTTTACCCCGTTTGTTATTATTTTTGGCGGTCTCGTTTAATGTTAATAAAAAGCAAATCTGCATATTTCCCAGTAAAAACGTGTAATGTTTGTTCATGTCTTGTGGCTCTCAAACACCTGACGTTTATTCTGCGTGGCTCTTACGTTAAGCAAGTTTGGCCACCCTTTGATCTTCAGGAATAAAGGAAAGGGTACACATGTTCAGAGGCACACACTCCCTCACCCAGGCACGTTTCAGCCAGAGCCTGAATGCAGCTGAGGCCCTTTCCCCCCTCTCCCTTCCCACTTCTCATGGAAAATCCTGGTGCAGCTTCCTCAGTGCAAACTGATGAGTCCATCATCCATCCATCCATCCATCCATCCATCCATCCATCCATCCATCTATCTATCTATCTATCTATCTATCTATCTATCTATCTATCTATCTATCTATCTATCTATCTATCTATCTATCATCGATCTATCATCGATCTATCTATCATCGATCTGTCACCTGTCATCCATCCATCCATCTATCTGTCACCTGTTATCCATCTATCACCTGTCGTCTATCAATTGTCTATCTACCTACCTATTACCTGTCATCCATCTGTCATCCATCCATCTATCTGTCTGTCTGTCTGTCTATCACCTGTCATTCATCTGTCATCACCTGTCATTCATCTATCACCTGTCATCCATCTATCTATCATCTGTCATCTATCTGTCTGTCACCTGTCATCCATCTATCACCTATCTTCCATCTATATCTGCCTATATCTATCTACCTATCACCTGTCATCCATCTATCATCCACCTGTCATCTGTCGATCTATCGCCTGTCATCTATCATCTGATCTATCTATCTATCTATCTATCTATCTATCTATCTATCTATCTATCTATCTATCATCTGTCTGTCTGTCTGTCTGTCTGTCTGTCTGTCTATCTATCTATCTATCATCTATCTATCTATCTATCTATCTATCTATCTATCATCTATCATCTATCATCTATCATCTATCATCTATCATCTATCTATCTATCTATCTATCTATCTATCTATCATCTATCATCTATCATCTATCATCTATCATCTATCATCTATCATCTATCATCTATCTATCTATCATCTATCTATCTATCATCTATCTATCTATCTATCTATCTATCTATCTATCTATCTATCTATCTATCTATCTATCTAATCTATCTATCTATCTATCTATCTATCTCTTATCCATTTATCTCTCATCTCTCATCCATCTATCCAATCTATTGCAGCTTTACTGCCCAGAGTTCCCATTGTGTGCTGCTGCCATTAATAGTGTGTGTATTGTTGAGAAAGCGCATTAAGAAGAGGAGAAACCATTAATGGAGGAGGGCGTACAAGAATGAGTTCAGTCAGCAAGGGATTAAGTGATTCCAAACAAGAGCCAGTTCTCGAGCTGCAGATTTCTCTCCCTCCCTCCTCTGCAAGGCGATCAGATGAAAAGCAGCTCGCAGGGTCCCCCTTTCCACCCATCTTTGAAAGGAAAAGGGTGAGACTTTTTTTTTTAAATGAAAGCTGGAAATTCAGAGAGGGGTATATTTTTAAGAGATTCCCTATAGCGACGTTCCCCATTTCTGGCTGTTCTTTTAACTAGAAATGCCGGGGGCGGGGAGAGAGTGGAACGTTTCATAGGCAAGAATCTCTTTCTCCTCCTGAGCTCTGGCCCCGGGCTGCTCCCTCCTCTTGTAAGTGACCCCCTTCCATTGGAGTGAGCGACTCAGCATGCCTGGATGTTGGAAGGCACTACGTCACGCTATGTGGCACAATCTGAAGTTTTTGGTGCCATCGGGTAATTGTGTATCATTTGACTGTTCTGAACTGTTTTTATTAAACTATAAATGTGTTTTATTGTTGTTCGCCACCCTGAGCCTTGCATGCCCGGGGAGGGCGGTCTAAAAAGCTTACTTTATAAATAATTATGAATAAATTACTCTCACATTCCAAAGGCAACACCCTGTTCCCTTCTCACTCTTGGCAAAAGCGTAAAAGAGTTATCCCCCAGTTTGGAACACACCCTGTTACCCCTGTTTCTTGGTTGGCCTCTTGCTTTTTTCATAATGGACCTGTCTTCCGGGCTCCTTCCCCTCCTTGGTCAGTTTCACACCGAGGAGCAGGCTCCTATGCCTTGTTCCCCCTCTGAGAGCCAGTTTGGTGTAGTGGTTAAGTGCACAGACTCTAATCCGGGAGAACCGGGTTTGATTCCCCACTCCTTCACTTGCAGCTGCTGGCGTGACCTGGGGCAAGCCATAGTTCTGTCAGAGCTGTCCTTGAAAAAGAGCAGTTTCTGTCAGAGCTCTCTCAGCCCCACCTACCTCACAGGCAATGTTCCCTCTAAGTTGTGGAGTCTTGTGAGCAAAAATCTAACTTTGTGAGCTACTGCCATTAAAGGTGTGAGCAAGCAATTTGGCTGCTGCAGAAATGAGTTTGCTCTGGAGCCATCCCTCCTGAGCTAAGACAAAAATGTGTGAGCCGAAGGCTAAAAAACTGTGAGCTAGCTCACACTAACTCAGCTCAGAGGGAACACTGCTCCCAGAGTGTCTGTTGTGGGGAGGGGAAGGGAAAGGAATTTGTAAGCCACTCTGAGATTCCAAGTGAAGGGCGAGGTATAAATCCAATCTCCTCCTCCTCCTCCTCCTTTTTAGTTTATTCCCCAGTAAGTAGGTAATTATTCAGGGAGAGGTTTGTCATTTGTCACATTGCTTTTTCCTTCCTGTAATTTCTGTTTCCATTTTTCTATTTGCATAGATCCATTTGGTCACTTTTTCTGTTAATAAAATAAAAAAACTCCTCCTCTGAATCTGGACCTCAGTATACACAGGGTTACTGTACTGGTGCAGCTTCCCCAGGAGGCATGGGCTGGGGTCCAGCAAGACAAGTCACAGGCAAGGTTGTAGAGAGTAACCAAAGTCCAGTCCAAAAGTCAGGGGTTCCAGAGAGCAGGTTTACCAAAGTCCAGTCTGGGGTCAGGGAGTTCCAGGCAGAAAATCCAGTCCAAGGTCAGGGGTTCCAGAAAAGCCGGTTGTCAGCTCCAGTCTGAGGTTCAAGGTTGTAGAGGTTGGTAGCTCAGTAGCAAAGTGTACTTGTTGCGTGCACAAACTGCTGCTTCTCCCAGCTGAATTTATAGCCAAGTCTTAATGAGCTAAACTCCCAGCCAATTCCTTGGCAGCCATCCTAAAAATACTCATTTGTCTCTTCAATTGATAGCTGATGACGAGACATGAGTCTCGCACTTCTCCTTTCTTCTAACTCTCAGCGTCTCTAACAGCTGCAAGGGTGTGGGTGAGCTAGGTGGGCTGGGAGTGGCTTCTGAAGACTTGTTTACTGCTTCAGAGCTACAAGGTGTTGGCTCGGTTTCAGCTGTAGGCTGTGACTCCTGATCAGCCGGTAACCTGATCTCTTGTTGTTCTCCTTCTGGCTCAGAGTGAGCTACAGCTGGCTGTTCATTTACCAGCTGACAGCTAGCAGGTAGCTCTTCATTGTAGATATATCTGGGCCCTCACTCAGCACAGACTGACTTCTGACAGTTACGATCCCAAGTATACCAAAGTACCCAAAACACATGGGTTTGCTCTGTGCTAGCAAGGCAATGCCTTTACACATTATGGCCCTGACATGTGTAGACCGATTTGGATAATGGGACATCCAATAGACAGTGCAATAAGATTTGAGCTGTTGGAATCTGGAACCAACTTAATACTAGGAAGCCAGAGGTAAGCAGGGAGTGCTTCCTTTAGCTCATTTAATGGCAGGGAAAGCCACATGTTGCTTAACTTGGAAGTGCTCCTTTCCCTCAGTCTCCTAAAGAGTAAAGGGAGGGAAGGGGAAGAGCTGTCAACTTTCAACTGACTTATGGAGACCTCATAGAATGTTCAGGGCAAGAACAGGGGTGAACATAAGAGAAGCCAATGTTGGATCAGGCCAGTGGCCCATCCAGTTCGTCACACAGTGGCCAAAAATACCAGGTGCCATCAGGAGGTCCATCAGTGGTGGTTTGCCATTGCCTACCTCTGCATATCATCGCTGGACTTCTTTGGTAGCCTCTCCTGCTTAGCTTCTGAGATCTGATGAGATCAGGGTAGCCTGGGACATCCAGGTGAGGGCAGAAGGGTAAGGCAGGTTGAGTAGAAAAGGATATGAGCTGTGCTCAGAATGAAACTGGCAATTCTCCTGACGGTGGTGATGCCCCAGGAGTGCTCAGCCACAGCCATTTCTCTGGGTTTCTCTCTTATTTCCTACATTTAGCTTGAAGGTGTCTTAAATTTAGAAAGCTGCTGGGGCAAACCATCTCTGAACGTCTCTGGCCTTGAAAACCCCTCAGGATCACCGTTAAGTCAGCTGTGACTTGACGGCACTTTCCACCACCAGGGGTTACTGGGTGTTCAAACGATCAAAGATTCATCTTCCTTATTAGCCTGAGTTCAGATTGGTGTGACAGTAAATTGGCCGGTCAAATATTGTCCCTTGACATCCATTATTTGAACACATTCAGACATCCCATGAAATCAAGGACAGCACTGTGTTAGGTGTCCATTTATTATTCTTAGCATCGGTATGAGTTCACTTGTGAGCAAGTCCCCTTAGTTCTGCAACAGTCTGGGGCAGACCTAGCTACCTGGCAGAACTACTCCTTGTGGCCACCTCAGATAACTTTCCCGTTATAACCCCCCGCACTCCCTTTGGTCATCATCTAAGGCCTCTTGCAGGTACCTGGCCCCAGGATGGCTTGGTTAGCTGCCACCAGGGGAAGGGCCATCTCAGTTGTGGCCCCTATCCTGTGGAAGGCACTCTTAGATGACACCCTTACCTTGTTGGACTTGTTAAGTTTCCGCAGGACATGCAAAGCTGAATTGTTTAGGTTGGCCTTTGGAGGGTAACTACATGTTTGGGCTCTTTTAATAGTGGTATGGTGATAGCCACGTATTTTAAAGTTAATATTTTGTATTTGTTATTTGTTTTTATGTGGTTTTCACCTTACTGGTTTTAATGTTGCAAGTCGCCGCGGGACCCTTTGGGTGACTGACGACTAAGAAAAATCTAATAAATAAAATAAAAAGGAGGAATCACTGAGGGGATGCCAACCAAAACAAAAGTCTTCACCTCTTGGTGAAAGATGCCAACAGAAGGGGACAGATGAATCTCCCTGGGGAGAGAGGTCAAGAGTTTTGGCCCTATGATGGACAAGGTTCTCTCCCGGGTTGCTACCTGCCTAATCTCCGAAGATGGGGATGCCTGAAGTAGGGCCTCCGAAGATGACTGTAGTAGTTGGGTGGGTTCATAAGGGAGTAAGCGATCCTTCAGATAAGTTGTTCCCAAACCATGTTGGGCTTTGAAGGTCAAGACCAACACCTTGAATTGTGCCTGGAATCAAATAGGGAGCCAGTGTAGGTGAGCCAAGGCTGGACTGATAAGGTCCCTGACCCATTCCGGTCGTCATCCTAGCTGCAGCATTCTGCACTGACTGAAGTTTCGGAACACTTCTCAAGGGCAGCCCTACTTAGAGTGCACTGTAGTAATCTGTCCTAGATATATTTTGTTGCTTCGCAAGTGATCGCACGTACAACCCGGGTACAGTTCACACTTGATCATTCTTTGTATGTACATAGAGTACTTCTCATGTTACAGTTAATGAACACATTATGCGCAGTACGAATCCCACATATATGCAGGTACCGGTCCTCAGTTTGATCCATGAAAGTGATGTTTCTTTCAAACATATGTATGCGCACACAGACCGGATGTGTTTCCACTAACTGTAACATGTGAACAGGGTTCAGACCAGTGGATGTTTCTTGGAAGTAACCTAAGCGTGTTTATCTTTCGTTTTGGACCCTGAATTTAAGTTTAGTGCTTTCGAAATATTTGACCAGAAAGTGACTGGTCTGTCGATCCTGTGTCCGTCCCTAGCTTTGAGCCCCTGCTTTACGGATCCTTACAGTGTCCAGGAACTGGAAGGAAGTGGGTCAGGGCACCAGGAAGTCTCAGATTCTCACCTTTCCCCCCCTTTTACCACTTGCAGCAACAGATTAAGCGCTCGGCACGGATGTGCGGTGAATGTGAGGCCTGCCGGCGCACAGAGGATTGTGGGCAGTGCGACTTCTGCCGCGACATGAAAAAATTCGGGGGGCCGAACAAAATTCGCCAGAAGTGCCGCCTCCGGCAGTGCCAGGTTCGGGCTCGGGTGAGTATCACATTGGGCGCTAGCTGCCCGCTTTCTCTCTTTTTTTTTTTTTGCACGTTTTCTCCGTGGGGCACTTCCCGGGCTGCTCTACCCCCCGAGGGCAGCTGCCGTCTTAATTGAAGCCGTTGATGTGTGTGTAGCTCACACGTGATTTTGTTTTTCCCGTTCTTTTTCTTCCTAGGAGTCCTATAAATATTTTCCAGCTTCGGTAAGTTTCCTTTTTCCCTTCAGGTTTTTCTTTTTGTTTTTGTCAAGGCTCAGGATTGAAAGTAGATGAGTGTTAAGTTGGGACTCCTGGGTGTTTTTTTTTTTCCCTAGGTAGGAGAGGAGAATAAGGCTCGATCTACATATGCAGCCGAACGAGGTGGTTTGAGTGGACCGTAGAACTTCAGACTGCCGATCGGGGTTCCTAAATGGTCCCCTGTGCCAAAAACGGCCCTTTGCAGAAGCCACAAACTGCTATAACAAGAGGGGTTGAAGGGGCACCAGAGTTTCTAACTCGGCCACATTCTTTGCTGTGCTGATTTTCTGGGGGTGGCGTGTGGCTCAATGATAGAGCCTCTGCTTGGCATGCTGAAGGCCCCAGGTTCAATCCCTGGCATCTCCAGTTCAAACGACCAGGCAGCAGGTGACGCAAAAGGCCTCTGCCTGAGACCCCCGGAGAGCCGCTGCCGGAATGCATAGAAAAATCCTGACCTCGATAGACTCGAGGGTCTGATTCGGTATAAGGCAGCTTCGCGTGTACATCTGGACTTGCAAGTAAATCAATGTAGCGTGGCGATCAAAAACGCCCCCTCGACCCGGTTGTCTGAAGTCCGGTTTGTTCTGCCGCTTCCTTTCGGCTGCATCGTTTAGATCTCGTTTCACGGGTTGTGATGGAGGGCTGCCCCTAGAGCCAGCTGGGATGTCGGCTAGTTTTTAGAGCTTGCAGGGTTATTTGGCCCCACTTCTTCGAACTGAAGCTTTGCTCGTCTGCTCTCGGGGTTTTTTTTTTGGGGAGGTGATAAACCAGGTGGTGTTGATTTCCGGGCGGGGGTGTGCGCTCCTCTCTGCTTCTCGCGCTTTGCCGCTTGGTATCCAGCGAGCCTCGTTTTTCTCTGTTGCCCGCTGCCGTGGCCCGGAAGCAGAAGGGCGTGTCTGCGTGTTTTGATGGCTGGTGCTCCCGAAGCCAGGTGGACGGCTTCTTTAATGCTTTCCTCTCTCTCTCTTCTTTCTCCCCTCCCTCCCTTTCTCTCTCCCGTCCTCTCTCTCTCTGTCTCTCGTTCGCCTTCCCTTCCCTCTTCCCCAAATGCTGAATAGATGTTACGGGGGCGGGAGGATGACCTGCAGATGCTAAAGGAACAGCTAGAGTCGGCGGCCACCCCCGAGCCTCTGTCGGATGACGACCTGCACATAGACCCCGATTTGTACCAAGAGCTTTGTTCGGGGGCCTTCGATGATCAGAACCTGGTGAGCCCGGGGGTGGGAGGGGATCTGTTCCTCTTGGATTCCTAGGTCAGGTTGACAGGGCTCGGGGGCAAAACTTTATCCTAAAACGGCGAGCAGATTCGGTCGTCCCCGTCCCCCCCCCGGATAATCCCCGGTTCTGTACTCGGAAACGATACAAAATTTAACACACTCAGAAAAATGTCGCCGACGTGTTTGGCTGGATGTGAGAGAGCCCCCTAGCTTCTAAAGCTCCCGACTTATTCACCCTCTACTGTTCCTGAAGCCTCCTATCAAGCTAATCCTTGGCTCTGATTTCTCTGCCCCCCTTGCCCCCCCCCCCACTTAGATCACTCTTAGCCTGAAGGTCCAAGTCGCTTCCGCCCCTTGAGTCCTTCCTTTTCGTCTTGACTGCCTTGTCTTCCTTCCTTGACTCATCCTCCTTGTGGGCCCACTCATATCCCAGGCCTTTTGTCTCTCTGCTTGCCGGGTGGCCTCCCCCACCTTTGTCCTTGTTCGTTGACAGCACATACACCTTCCCAAATGACTCTTTCTCTCCTGCGCAAGCTTCACCTTTCGCTCTTCTCACTTACACTGTGCTGTTGATCAGTGGTCTGCTGCTGACAGCTTTGCCTTGAGAAGCTGGAATGGTTGTGAACGTTCTGTGACGGTGCTGCTGCTGCTGCTGCTCAGCCGTTTGCTCAGTAGGGGATTGCATACAGAGGCTTGCAAACAGTCCCGTGCAATTCCCGTCACGTGGTTGAAAGTGCATTTCATTGCTATGATTCGGCTTCTGAGATAACTTTCATTTTTAAAAAATAGCCTTTCCGCAAAGATGCGGGTAGCAAAATTTGAACGGTGATTAAAGTGGGAGAGCGTAGCAGTTACAAGGCAACTAGCTGAGTTGTTTCAAGATCGAAGAGCCTCACTTCTGGTTACCAGGGCTGGTTCAGTCGTTACCACGCCCCCGGATGAAAATCCCCCCAAATGCTTCTGTGGGAAGGCATTCGGTGCACCAAAATGTAATATGGTATTTAGGGCTGACTCATTACTAGGGATAGGCACCGACCAAGAAATCCTGGTTTGGTCTGGGGCTCGTGAGCTAGGCAGCCCCGGACTAAACCTGCAAACCCTGCCTGAACAGAATTGGCTCGGGTGGCGTCAGGCCCCGCCCCAGTGTGCCTGTGTTACCTGGAAGCAACATATGGCTGGCACTTTCAGGTGGTGTCGGGCCCTGCCCCCTGGCGTGCTTGTGTCACTTCCGGGTCATGTGGACACGCATGGGCGGGGCCCAACATCACCCGGAAGTGGCGGGTGTGCATCAGGCTGAACACGTTCCTGAGCCTGCCTGAGACGCTTGCGTCGAGTGTCCGGGGATGGCGCCTTCTCTGTACCTCAGCTCGCCAGCCCCAAACTGGGCAGTGTCTGGGCCAGACTTTGGTTCAGTGTTCGGGTCTGTGCCTTTCCCTACTCATTACCATATGAAGGGCCACCGTGCAAACTCTTTTGGGGTAGCCTCCAAAGGGCAGGGCTATTTTTGGACAGGAACGCACAGGAACGGAGTTCCGGCTGGCTCCCGAGTTGGCCACGCCCAGCAGGAACTCATTAGCATAATAGGCCACACCCAACATCAGAAACTCATTAGGACTGGCTACATTAGGGGTGTGTGGCCTAACATGCAAAGGTGTTCCTGCTACAAAGAAAAGCTCTGGGTTTTGACAACAAACAAGGTAAACAGAATAAGAAGCAAAAAGTGGGTGTGGCTGGATGACCACACTTCTGGTAACATGGGGTGTGTGGCCTAATATGCGAATGAGCTGTGCCGTCATGGGTGTGGCCTAATATGCTAATGAATTTCTGCTGTTGAGTGTGGCCTATTATGCTAATGCGTTCCTGCTGGGCTGTTTCTACAAAAAAGCCCTGCCAAAGGGCAATGTTGAACCAACCCCTTTACTGGGGACATCACAAAGATTAGAAGAAAGGACCATGAAAGTGGGGAAAAAAGAATTTACACAGAGCCAAATTTTGTACCCAGTATCAGATTCCAGGCTATGGAAGAGTAAGGGCCAGGATCTGGGGGCTGCTGGCACATATCTGCCACCCCTCCTCAAGCTTCTAGTACCAGGAGGGAAAGAAAAGTGTAGATCTGTGATGGAGGAACTTGGTTGCAGCCTGTTGTAATGGTGGAGGTGCAGGGCTTTGGTTTGGCACTCTTTATTCCTGTGTCAGAGGTGTAATTCGGCAGAGCTAGACACTGACCAGGGCTGTAGAAGTTTAGAATCCACAAAACTCTTTTCCTGGGGTGTCACTGGAAGCAAAACTGGCTTCTTTCCTGTGTTCCTCCAATGGCTTGTCGTAGAGGTGGTTGCAGCTCCATATTAAGCAGATCCTCTAATCTCTTCAGTCTCTGAAGAAGTACTATAGAGAGGTCCCAGGTATTACGTACCTATTTGGCCGTCAAGTCTCAACTGACTTATAGTGGCCCCAGCGAGGGGCTTTCAGGACAAGTGAGGAGCAGAGATGTTTTGCCGTTGCCTTCCTCTGCAGAGTCTTCCTTGATGGTCTCCCATTCAAAGTACTGACCCTGCTTAGCTTCTGAGATCTGATGAGATTTGGCTATACCAGAGGTGGCCAAACTTGCTTAATGTAAGAGCCACATAGAATAAACATCAGATGTTTGAGAGCTGCAAGACATGAACAAATATCACATACACGCTTTTATTGAAAAATATGCAGATTTGGGTTTTATTAACATTAAATGAGACTGCCAAAAATAAAAACAAAAGGGGTAAAAAGAGATATTGATAATGATCTTTATTTGTCCAATGATATTTGTTTGTATACTAATGATATTTATTTGTCTAAGAGAGAGAGAGAGGTGGAAAGAAAGAAGGAAAGAGATGGAAAGAAGGAAAGAAAGAGAGAGAGAGAAACAAAGAAAGCAAACAGATGGGGGAGGGAGGAGGAAGAGAGGAAGGAAGGAAGGAAAGGAGAAAGAGAAAAAGAGAAAGAAATATGGAAAGAAAGCAAATAGTTGTGGTGGGAGGAAGGAAAGGGGAAAGATAGAGAAAAAGAGAGAGAGAGAAACAAAGAAAGCAAATAGATGGGGAGGGAAGGGAGGGAGGATGGAAGAGAAAGAGAAAGGTGGAAAAGAAAGAGGTGGAAAGAAAAGAGAGAGAAAGAGAGAAATAGAAACAAATCAAATAGATGAGAGAGGGAAAGGGAGGGAGGAAGGAAGCGAGAGAAAGAGAGAGAAACAAAGCAAATAGATAAGGGGCGAAAGAATGGAAGGAAGAGAGAGAGGAAGGAAGAAAGGGAGGAAAAAGAGAAAGATGAAAAGAAAGAAAGAGGTGGAAAGAAAGTAAATAGATGGGGAGGGAGGGAGGAAGGAAGGGGAATAGAGAGAGAGGTGGAAAGAAATAAATGGGGAGGGAGGGAGAGGTGGAAAGAAAGCAACTTTAAATGTGTTCTCCAACCGCGCCCCCCCACACCAACTGGCTTACCTTAGAGAAGGGATTTAAAGAGAAAAATGGCTTCTCCAAGCCGGTGTGCGGGGCCATGGGGCAGGGGCTTGGAGAATGCCTTTAACTTTAAATGTGTTCTTCAAGCCCTCTGCCCCTGCTGCCACATTGGCTTGGCTTGGAGAAGGGATTTAAAGAGACAAATGCCTTCTTCGAGCCAAGCCGGTCAGGTGGTATGGTGAGGCTTGGAGAACACATTTAACTTTTAGATGTGAAGGGAGGGGAGAAAGAGATAGAGAGAGAAAAAAAGGTGTAAAGAAAGAAAGTGAAAAGAAAGCAAATAGATGGAGGGAGGGAGAGGTGGAAAGAAAGCGACTTTAACTTTAAATGCATCCTCCAAGCCCACCCCCCCCACCTCAAGCCTACTCAGGGAGGGGTCACTGGCTGGGGAAGGGAAGACCGATCAGGGAGGCCTCCCCTTCCCTTCCTCAGCCACCCTGTTGGGAGCCGCACAATATGCGTGAAAGAGCCGCATGTGGTCCTGAGCTGCAGTTTGGCCTGTACCATACCACCTTCCCTCCCTCCCCACTACCAGCTTGGCAAGTCACATCCTAAGCAGAGTCAGACCCAAGCTTGTTGAAGGCAGTGGGCTTAGAAGGGTGTAACTGTTCTCACCCTGACCTGGATGGCCCTGATCTTATCAGATCTCGGAAGCTAAGCAGGGTCAGTGCTGGTTAATCCTTGGATGGGAGACCACGGAGGAGGTCCAGAGTTGCTGTGCAGAGAAAGACCGGGGCAGTCTGCATCTGTCATCTCCCGTCTTGGAAATCCTACAGGGTTACCATAAGTCGATGGTTTCTTTCCATCACCAACTGTGCTCCGGGTGGCTCCGGTGGCCCCGGGGGGGGGAGGGGTGCTTAGTTCTCACGATGGCAATTCATCTGAGCAGGTTAGGTCGATTTTTCTTCTTCTTTAGCATTCTTAGGTCCAGGTGTGTTGACAGGCAGGTGATCTTAAGCTCTGTTTAGTACATCCAGGTTTAATGACGACAAGGCCACGAGTCCCTTTTCATTCCTCTGGTTCTTCTCTCAGCCATGGCTCAGCGACACGGACGACGCGCCGTTCCTCGATCCCGTCCTGCGGAAGCGTGCCGTGAAGGTCAAGCACGTCAAGCGGCGGGAGAAGAAGTCGGAGAAGAAGGTATGATCTCGGCGTGGCAGGACGGCCGCGTTTTTAATCTATTTTATTTATCAATCTTTTATCCCCGCCCTCCCAGCCACGGCCGGCTCAGGGCGGCTTACGACAGAATAAAAACAGCAATAAATAGTATAATCCATAAAACCATATCACAGTGACACTTCGAAAAGGTGCTAACGTGTATGAACCCGATACCCTTAAACAGATATCAGTCTAATGTTACATTTGGGATGGCGCTCAGACTTCAGTGCCATCCTAGGGGCGGTCCCGATCTGATGTTATACGGCTGGCTCAGGCTGCTTTGAATTTCAGGGCGGGTGTTGTCCCCCCCCAACCAGGGCGGCTCCTAGTTGAACGCCTGGTGGAACAGCTGCGTCTTGCAGGCCCTGCGGAACTGCATAAGGTCCCGCTGGGCTCTGATCTCCTCCGGGAGCTCGTGCCACCAGAGAGGAGCCACCACCGGGAAAGCCCTAGCCCTGGCTGTAGCTAGCCTGGCATCCTTTGGTCCGGGGTGAGGCGGTGTTGCGACCTTGATCGCAGTGCTCTCTGGGGGGACGTGTGGGGAAAGGCGGTCCCTCAGGTATGTAGGTCCCTGACCATATAGGGCTTTAAAGGTAAGAACTAGCACCTTAAAGCGAATTCGGTATGCCATTGGTAGCCAGTGCAATGCTCTCAGCACAGGCTGAATGTGCTCCCCGTATTGGGGGCAGGAGGTGTCGGAATCACTGAGTATGCTGGCTGGCTGGCTTTTGATGGCCAAAATCTATCCTAAAGCTTCATCCCCCCCCAGGTTTTGGCCATTTTGGTGCAGTGCTTAGGAGCGCGGACTCTAATCTGGGAGAACCGTGTTTGATTTCCCCACTCCTCCACATGCAGCTGCTGGTGTGAGCTTGGTTCAGAGTTGTTCTCTCACGGGCAGTCCTGGAAAGAGCTCTCTCAGCCCCACCTCCCTCCCAGGCAATGTTCCCTCTAAGCTGTGGAGTCTTGTGAGCAAAAATTCTACTTTGTGAGCTACTGGTGTTAAAGTTGTGAGCGAGGGATTTGGCTACTGCATAAACTAGTTTGCTATGGAGCCACCCTTCCTGAGCTAAGACAAAAATGTGTGAGCTGGAGGCTAAAAAACTGTGAGCTAGCTCACACTAACTCAGCTTAGAGGGAATACTGCTCCCAGGGTGTCTGTTCTGGGGAGGGGAAGGGAAAGGAGTTTGTAAGTCACTCTGAGACTCCTTTGGGTAGTGAAGGGTGGGGTATACATCCAATCTCCTCCTCCTCCTCCTCCTCCTCCTGGCATGTAGTTTATACAGTAAAGCTGGTGTAATCTTTCAGACAGGGGTCTCCAACTTTTTTGAGCCTGCGGGCGCCTTTAGGAATTCTAAAACAGTGTGGTGGGCACAGTCACAAAATGGCCACTACGCAATGGCTGCCGCAAGAGGCGGCGCCAGCCACCAAATGGCTGCAGCAGCCTCCCTGCAGTCACACCGTGAAGATCCTTGTGCTGTGGAGGCCGCTACTGCCAAAGCAACATTTTAAAAAAAATCTGCACAGCCAATCAGATCTCCAGTGGCCAATCAGAAGCCTTGCTGGGCAAAAAGCCCCACCTGGCCCTGCCCACTTTCTCAAATCACTTGGCGAGCACCAGAAAAGGTGTCGGTAGGCACCACTGCGCCCACGGGTACAGTGTTGGGGATACGTGCTTTAAGAAGTGTGAGAGTCCGCCCCTCTCCCTCTGAGGATGGCACCTCAGTTTCTTGAACTCCGCCAACCTCAAGAGTGTCGCTCTGTGTGTTGAAGCGCTGCTAAGTGCTCGATCTGGGGCTGCCCTTGCAGGTATATCAGAAACACTGGTGCAAAACACGGCAGCTCGCTTTTAGATAGGAGTCTTGTTGCAGGCATATCATGCCAATGTCGAAAACAGCTGGTTCTTGCCCTTCGCAGTCTGCGAGCCACGTACTTAAGAACATCAGAACATGAGAGAAGCCAGTGTTGGATCAGGCCAGTGGTCCGTCCAGTCCAACACTCTGCGTCACACAGTGGCCAAAAACACCAGGTGCCATCAGGAGATCCAGCAATGGGGCCAGGACACTAGAAGTCCTCCCACTGTTGCCCGCTCCTCAAGCACCAAGAATACAGAGCATCACCTGCCCCAGACCGGGAGTTCATAAGAACATAAGAGAAGCCAATGTTGAATCAGGCCAATGGCCCATCTAGTCCAACACTCTGTCACACAGCGGCCAAAATATACCAGGTGCCATCAGGAGGTCCAGCAGTGGGGCCAGGACACTAGAAGCCCTCCCACTGCTGCCCCCTCCAGCACCAAGAATAGAGTGCATCACCTGCCCCAGACTGAGAGTTCCCATCTATACCCTGTGGCTAATAGCCACTGATGGACTTCTGCTCCATATGTTTATCTAATTCCCTCTTGAAACTGTCCATGCTTGCAGCTGCCACGACCTCCTGTGGCAGTGAATTCCATATGTTAATCACTCTTTGGGTGAAGAAGTATTTCCTTTTATCTGTTCTAACCCGACTGCTCAGCAATTTCATGGAGTGCCCACGAGTTCTTGTATTGTGAGAAAGGGAGAAAAGGACTTCTTTCTCAACCTGCTCAATCCCATTCATAATCTTAGAAACCTCGATCATGTCACCCCTCAGCCGTCGTTTCTCCAAGCTGAAGAGCCCCAAGCGTTTTAACCTTTCTTCATAGGGAAGGTGTTCCAACCCTTTTATCATTCTAGTTGCCCTTCTCTGCACTTTTTCCAATGCTATAATATCCTTTTTGAGATGTGGTGACCAGAACTGTACACAGTATTCCAAATGAGGTCGCACCAATGATTTATACAGTTCCTATCTATACCTTGTGGCTAATAGCCACTGGTGGACTTCTGCTCCATATGCTTTTCTAATTCCCTACTTGAGGGATTACTTCTCCCTGTGTATGCCCGTTCACCCTCTAGGACCCCTATTTCTCTTGGGAGTTCCCTCAGTTCGCCAAGTGCAGATGGCTTCTGGGGAAGGCGTTCTCCTTCACTGAGGTGGCCTCTTGGGAACAGACTTGTGGAGGAAGTCTGGTTTGCCCCTTCTCTTCTTCCGTCCTGATGAGCCTGTTCTCTTTTGGAAAACTCTTGATTTAAAAGAAAACCCTGGTATCTTTGTTCCGACTGACGACAGTGTCTCTCTTCTGACGGCTGTTCCTTTGATTTGTCGGAATAGGGGTTTTTATTTGGATTGGTTGTGCCTGGTGGAACTCCGTGCCGAACAATGTTGGGGCCCTGTGGGATTTAAGGCAATTCCACAGGGTCTGTAAGGCAGAGATGTTCCACCAGACTTTTGGTAGAGGACAGCACCCTCCCTCTTCCCCCTTGTTCCATCAGTTTCCCTCCTCCTACCCAGCCCGTGGGGCAGTGGTGCCGTCCCATACGGGAGCAAGATTTATTAGGACACCATCTTCGATTTTTGGGTTTCAATTACATGTTATTTATCTGAAGTGCCGTATGCTTTTATCTATTGTTTTATCATTGGTGTATATCGTCTGCAGCCCTGGTTTTGCAGGGATGGGGCGATTCATAAATTGAATAAATAATAAAATAATAATAATAATAATAATAATATTTTTTAACATGAATCATTTTGAGCCGCTCGGGATTCATTTGGAGAAGCGTGGAGCAAAATTTCAAACAAAGAGGAGATTAATATGTTGTCAAAGGCTTTCACGGCCGGAGTTCATTAGTTGCTGTAGATTTTCTGGGTTGTGTGGCCGTGGTCTTGGCATTGTAGGACCTGACAATCCCTCGTTGTAGGACCTCTGAGGATGCCAGTCACAGCTACTGGCGAAACGTCAGGTCCTACAATGCCAAGACCACGGCCACACAACCCGGAAAATCTACAGCAACTAAAGAGGAGATTGTTGTCGAAGGCTCTCACAGCCAGAGTTCATTAGTTGCTGTAGATTTTCCGGGTTGTGTGGCTGTGGTCTTGGCAAAGTTTAAAGGAAAGAAGAGAGTTTAAAAATAAATAGGGCATGGTTTCCTGTCCGGAAAAACACAAAATGCTCTACATCTGACAGTAGCACTACAGATAAGATTAGAATTTCAGTAGCCATACCACGTACAAAAGAACCTCCTCAGGAAACAGGAAACCTCCTCAGGAAACAATCCATGGACAAAAGAACCCCCTCAGGAAAGCTCCTCCATAGTCTGGAGAGCTCCTACAAGATAATGACTCAGCCCTACCCCACCTTCCGGGGTAGATATAAATTATCCATGGACAAAAGAACCTCCTCAGGAAAGCTCCTTCATAGCCTGGAGAGCTCCTACAAGATTATGACTCAGCTCTACCCCACCTGCCTACCATTTTTCTGCTCACCTTGACACAGAGAGTACTCCATCTTTCTGTGTTATACCTCCGAGGATGCCAGTCCTAGCTACTGGCGAAATGTCAGGTCCTACAATGCCAAGACCACGGCTGCACAACCTGGAAAATCTACAGCAACTAAAGAGGAGATTGTCCTTCCCTCGCTCATTGTCTAGGGGACTGGGTAGTAGAGTCCGCTGCCACTTATCGAGAACATCAGAATTGCCTTCAGTGAGTAGACCACGGAGCGGGGCTCTCTTTCTGGCAGCAGCCAGCCACAGACATCTGGAAGCTTACAGAGAAAAGGGAATGATTTAAAATATATAAAGGTAAAGGTAAAGGTTCCCTTGCTCGAAAGCCAGTCGAATCCGACTCTAGGGTTGCGGTGCTCATCTCCGTTTCAAAGCCAAAGAGCCAGCGCTGTCCGAAGACATTTCCGTGGTCATGTGGCCGGCATGACTAAACACCAAGGCGCACGGAACGCTGTTAAAATATATATATATATATATATATATATATATATATATATATATATATTATTAATTCTTTTATTTAAAATGGTTATCCCACCTTTCTGCCCAATTAGGGCCCTCGGGGCGGTGAACAATTTAAAAGACATTAGAAATCAGTTTTAAAAACAATGCATGCGTATAAAACTAGAAATTAAGAACAAGCAGTAAGGGTGTGCCAGACTTCACTTGCTGGTGTAGGCAGTGATCAAGGGGGCAGACAAGTTTTCCTGGGGAGATTATGGCATTTATTTATTTGTTCATTTGGTTCAATTTCTATCCTGCCCTTCCTGCGAACGGGCTCAGGGCAGGTTGCAAACATTAATATAAAACAATAAAATCAAACATTAAAACTATAATCTTTACCCTTAAAACGATGGGAACAACTACATTTCAACAGTGGTGTCCTGGTGTTAAACAATTAGAAGCAGAAAGGGCTAAATCCCATAAGGGATCCCAGATTGTAATTACCCTACCTTGGCTAAGCCAAGGTGGTCCTCATTCTGTGTCCTTATTCTGCCTATCTTTCGTAGAGCTCAAGGGGGTTTCTCAGAGGTCCCTAGGCTTACTAGATTGCCTGCCATGGCAGCCAGTCTCCTGGCCCCTGCCACTGCACTTTGCTCCAGGAGGAGCAAAATTGGGATATGGAACATAAGAAGAGAAGAGCCCTGCTGGATCAGACCAGCGGTCCATCTGGTCCAGCATCTTGTCTCACACGGTGGCCAGTCAGTTCCTCTGGACGGCCGACGACAGGGTATAGAGGCCGAGGCCTTCCCCTGATGTTGCCTCCTGGCTCTGGGATTCAGAGGCTTCGTGCCTCTGGATGTGGAGGTTCCCCTCAGTCATCATGGCTAGTAGCCATTGATAGACTTATCCTCCATGAATCTATCTCATCCCCTTTTAAAGCTGCTTATTCCTGTGGCCATCGTTACTTCCTCTGGCAGTGAATTCCACGTTTTAACCACTCTGTGTAAAGTAGTATTTCCTTTTGTCTGCCCAGAACCTACTGCCCATCCACTTCTTCAGTCGCCCTGGAGTCCTAGTATTTTGGGAGAGGGAGAAAAAGTTCTCTTTGTCAACTCTCTCCACCCCATGTGTAATTTTATAACCCTCTATCATGTCTCCCCCTGAGTCGTCTCTTTTCTAAACTGTAAAGTCCCAGACTCTTCAGCCTTTCCTCATAGGGAAGGTGCTCTAACCGCCCTAATCATCTTGGTTACCCTCCTCTGTATTCTCTTCTTTTTCCAGCTCTGCCGTGTCCTTTTGGAGGTACAGTGACCAGGACTGTACACGGTGTCCCAAACGAGGCAGCACCATAGATCTATATAGGGGCATTACAATATTGGCCGTTTTCTTCTCCATCCCTTTCCTAATAACCCCTAACGTAGAGTTTGCATTTTCCACTGCTGCAGCACACTGGGTTGACACATTCACTGAGTAATCCACCCCCCCCCCAGATGATGTCACTTCCGGTTGGGCCTGGAAGAGACTTTGCGATGCTCAAGGAATGCCCCAGATCTCTATGGTTTTTACTGTAGAGATCAGGGAATTCCTTGAGTGTTGTGATGACCCTTCTAGGAATAACTGGAAGAGACTTCATGATGTTGCTCCACGTGCCACTTCTGCACCTTCTGGAGCGAAGAGGGCGGTTGGCGGCCCTGGAGGTCTCCCATCCAGGCGCTAACCAGAGTCAGAGCTGCTTAGCTTCTGCAAGGTGGCCGGTTCATTTGCCTTTCAGTGTGACCCGCAGAGCAGGAATCGTTCAAACACAAAACTCATTCCAGTGTGGCTGAGTTGTTATGTGAAGTTAGGGGATCCCCGAGCCCAGGAGCGTCCCCTGGAAACTCAGACCCCACCACAGTTCCGTGGGCTGGATGGAGACTGGCTAGAGCAGGGGTGTCAAACTCATTTCTTATGCGGGCCGGATCTGACGTAAATGAGACCTCGTTGGGTCGGGCCACGTGTGTCATAAAATGTCATGCCAGGTAGCAGAGAGATAAACTTTATAAAGGACACAGAAAAACACAATTAAGGATATTATAGCAGCTGTTCCATTGGAGCCCCGCATTAGGGGCTAATATTTCTCTGCAAAACCAAAGTTCCTTGAGTTTGTGGAACTCTGTATTTTAACTGTGGTTAGTCCCGAACCTCCCACCCCCACCCCAAAATATAAACTACAAATATAAATGGACTGAGCGTAGGACCCAGGGGAAGAACATGAAATGACTGAGCATTGCAAGCTTCCCCCATGGTCTACTCAGAGTGGCAGTGGCTCTCCAGGGTTTTTTTTTAACAGGGTGGTTTGAGATAATAATTTTGGGTGTCCTCTTCAGCACTTGTTCTGCTTTTGTTCCATTGGAGCTCCGCATCAGGATGGGGGCGTATATGATAAAACTAGTATTTCTCTGCAAAACTGGAGTCCCTTGAATTTGCAGAACTCTAAATTTTAACCTTGGCTGGTCCCGACCCCCCCTCCAAATGTGCCTGCCTAAGCTGGAAAGGTGGGGGGATTATGGGATTTTGCAAAGCCAGTTTTAAAATAAAAAAGAAGCACAAGGATCACAGCAGAAGGACCCCCCCCCAGCCAGTGTTCCCTCTAAGCTGAGTCAGTGTGAGTTAGCTTACAGTTTTTTAGCCTCCGGCTCACACATTTTTGTCTTCGCTCAGGAAGGATGGCTCCAGAGCAAACTAATTGATGCAGCAGCCAAATCGCTCGCTCACGACTTCAATGCCAGTAGCTCACAAAGTAGAATTTCTGCTCACAAGACTCCACAGCTTAGAGGGAACATTGCCCCCAGCTCCTACCTGTCACGAGAACTACGGAAGCTGGGAGTGGTGGCTGGGAAGTTTGGCAGCCTCCCCCTCTGCTTCCTGCTCTCAGAGGCAGCCCTGCCCTCTTCTCTTTGTACTCCCACACAGCTCAAGCTGAGAACAGCGAGGTTGGGCAGGGGAGGGGGAGAGAAGAGAGCCCCACTCCCGGGCCGGATTAAAGGCCTGGGTGGCTGGTTTTGGCCCGTGGGCCACAGGTTTGATACTCCTGGTTCAGAGATTGACTCCTTTTCTAGAGAGTGAGACAGTTGGAGCTCAGCAAAACTATTTATTGAACTTCATAAACATGCAGAAGAAAAACCTTAAAGCAAAATATACAGTGCAAAGAAAAACATGGGTTTGACAAGAACCGGCCTCTTCATATGTTGGCAGTATAAACTTTGCCTTCATACTGGTTTATCATCCATGAGGTCAAGGGAGCTCTTGACAGGATCTTCATCAAGGATAGGGAGCTAAGGCACCTTGCAAGCTGGTAATTTATATGTTTAGACTCCATCCTGGTACCCTTGTCTCCTGGCATGTAAACTATGCACATATGTGAAGTGCATAGGGCAGGGCAATGCTTAGTTGCAGAAATA
This sequence comes from Gekko gecko, assembly GCA_029375565.1. Lineage (NCBI taxonomy): Eukaryota > Metazoa > Chordata > Lepidosauria > Squamata > Gekkonidae > Gekko > Gekko gecko. The sequence goes on from JAPDNY010000002.1 coordinate 294,604,577, forward strand.
TAGCACTAGCTGGGTGCAAAGCCTTGTGGGATATTGAGCCAAAGGACAGAGTCAGAGCCAGTTCAGAATGATGCTCAGAAAGGCCTAGTCTCATTGAGGAGTAAATTCTGGTGGTACTGAAACACGGGAGGACCTCACAAGCAAAATGTGCCATAGAATGGTGCACCACAGTGACAACAGGATATTGGGATAACATCGCGTCTTTCCTTGGGTTCATGGTTTGTGGTCAACAGAGGAGTAAAAGGTAAAGGTTCCCTTGCTCGAAAGCCAGTCGAATCCGACTCTAGGGCTGCGGTGCTCATCTCCGTTTCCAAGCCAAAGAGCCAGCGCTGTCCGAAGACATTTCTGTGGTCATGTGGCCGGCATGACTCAACGCCAAGGCGCAGAGAACGCTGTTACCTTCCCACCGAAGCGGTACCTATTTATCCACTTGCAATTTCTTGCTTTCGAACTGCTGGGTTGGCAGGAGCTGAAACCAGAGACGGGAGCTCACTCCGTCATGCGGCACTCGGATCTCGAACTGCCGAACTACCAACCTTCCGGTCTGCAGTTCAACGTCTTAACCACTTGAACCAGAGGAGGGAGAGAGGCAAAGTTACCAGATTCATCCTTGTCGCTGCAGCGCCTTGCCCTGCAGTGAACGTTGTTCTTTCAATTCTGAGAGGGGCATTTGGGGAGAAATGGCCATCTGCTTGGGGAAGGGGAGGGCAGTTCTGCACCATTAACTCTTCCCACGAACTGTTCCACTGGATTCAACCTATCAAATACAAGAAACTCCTCCATGGGTGCTGACTGTCATTCTAAGTGGCTTCTGCCCACTGGACTGTCTCTTCCCTTCTGCCCTGCTGTGGGTCTAGTACAATGGGGCGCATAAGGACTACAGGCTACACATTAACCCTTGAAAGCCTGGAGAAATCTTCTACATCCCTTATAGATGAAGGGGTGAATAATAGAGGAGGAGGCATGGGGGTGCCTGTCGGGACAGCCCTAATGATTGTGGGTCCAGGATGGGGCTCTGGAATCGCTATCGGGGGCCAAGTAAGGGGTGGCCCTTGTCCCGTGTGAGGTGGGCAGGAGCCCGCACTGCTGCTGGAACCCAGCTACCCAAGTCCCAGACAGTTAATATTCCCGGGAGCACTGTGGTAAATCCACACAGTAACAAATGAAGTCAAGAGAGCTCTTGACAGGATCTTCATCGAGGATAGGGAGCTAAGGCACCTTGCAAGTTGGTAATTTATATGTTTAGACTCCATCCTGGTACCCTTGTCTCCTGGAATGTAAATTATGCACATAGGTGAAGTGCATAGGCAGGGCAATGCTTAGTTGCAGAAATATAGCGCTGGCTGGGTGCAAAGCCTTGTGGGATATTGAGCCAATGAACAGAGTCGGAGCCAGTTCAGAACGATGCTCAGAAAGTGGGAGGGCTTCTAGTGTCCTGGCCCCACTGCTGGACCTCCTGATGGCACCTGGTATTTTTGGCCACTGTGTGACAAAGTGTTGGACTAGATGGGCCATCGGCCTGATTCAACACTGGCTTCTCTTACGTTCTTATGTAAAGCACACCGTGCAAAATCTGGCTACATATCTTGTAGAAAATGTTCAGAATAAACGTGAAACCTACTAGAATGCATACAAAAATCTTACAGATCCAAAAATACAATCATTACATGCAAAGCTATTTCCAGTCTTCAGTGTTATAACACCACGTAGATATTCCGCCATGTAAACAATGAATACATACTCTCATTCAGTATGAATAGAATTGAAACAGTAAAATCCGATGTGCTAAGTCTTAAGCACCTCACTCTTAAAGAGAAGTCCCCTTATTATTACTGCTGGTACGCTGATACGCTTAAGGCAAATAAGTCCAGTGACTTGGATCTTTAACACTTCATTCTTTAAAGAGAACTCCCATTCATGATTCTTTGGATTACCGGATTTCTTGCTCGTTTTGAATAATACTTGTCCAGGAATCACTCATTTCTTCAAGTCATGCAGACTTTTTTCTAAGCTGTCCCTAATCAGAGTGTGACCTTCTGGCAGGCAAAGATACATCTTGGCAACTCAACAGAAAACATATTTCCAAAAGTGTCACGTAAACATATATAGATCTTTCAAATAGGGATATAGTGTATTCCGGTAGGCTTCACATTTATTCTTAATCTTTTCTGCAATGTATGTAGCTAGATTTTGCACTGTGTGCTTTGTTATTGCATTGAGTCCCAGACAGGGCAGGTGCAAGCATTCGCAGGAGCCTCCTCTTCTTCTTTGCCCACCTCCTGGGGCGGGTGGGACTGTGGGCAGTTGTGCCCCCCCCAAGGCAAGACCCAGGGCACCTGCTCCTCTTGTCCACTGGCTAAGACCACCCCTGAATATAAGAACAAAAGAGAGGCCCTGTTGGATGGGACCAATGGCCCATATAGTCCAACACTCTGTCACACACTGGCCAAAACCCGGGTGCCACCAGGAGGTCCACCACAAGGGCCAGAACTCCAGAAGCCTCCCCACTGTTGCCCCACCAAGCACCAAGAATACAGAGTATCGCTGCCCCAGACATAAGAACATAAGAGAAGTTGGATAAGGCCAATGGCCCATCCAGTGCAATACTCTGCATCACATAGTAGCTAAAACCCAGGTGCCACCAGGAGGTCAACCAGTGGGGCCAGAATTCCAGAAGCCCTCCCACTCATGCCCCACCAGGCATCAAGAATACAGAGTATCACTGCTCCAGACAGAAGGACGTAAGAGAAGTTGGATAAGGCCAGTGGCCCATCCAGCGCAATACTCTGCATCACATAGTAGCTAAAACCCAGGTGCCACCAGGAGGTCAACCAGTGGGGCCAGAATTCCAGAAGCCCTCCCACTGTTCTCCCACCAAGCACCAAGAATACAGAGTATCACTGCCTGAGACATAAGAACATAAGAGAAGCCATATTGGATCAGGCCTATAGCCCGTCCAGTCCAACACACTGAGTCACTCAGTGGCCAAATCCCAGGTGCCATCAGGAGGTCCACTAGCAGCTTTAAGAATATAAGAAAAACCATGTTGGATCAGGCCAATGGCCCATCCAGTCCAATACTCTGTGTCACACAGTGGCCAAAACCCAAGTGCCATCAGGAGGTCCACCAGCAGCTTTAAGCACATAAGAGAAGCCATGTTGGATCAAGCCAATGGCCCATCCAGTCCAATATGTGTCACACAGTGGCCAAAACTCCAGAAGTCCTCCCACTATTGCCCCCCAAGCACCAAGAATACAGAGCATCACAGCCCCAGACAGAGTGTCCCATCTCTACCTTGCGGCTAACAGCCACTGATGGACCTCTGCTCCATATGTCTATCCAGTCCCCTCTTGAAGTTGTCTGTGCTTGCTTTTTAAAGCACTCTGTAAACGAGTGCCTCTGCTTGTTTTGATGAGCAGGGAGGTCCATGCTGAGCCTCTCCTTAGCAGTTTTGTTCTTTCCCCGCAGAAGGAGGAGAAGTACAAGCGTCACAAGCAGAAGCAAAAGCACCGCGACAGGTCGAAGCACGCCGAGCGCGTCGACGCCAAAGACCCTTCCTCGCTGCACCAGTGCCTGGGCCCCGGCTGCATCCAGGCCGCCCGGGCCAACTCCAAGTACTGCTCCGACGAATGCGGCATGAAGCTGGCCGCCAAGTAAGAGTCGGCCACCTCTGCTTTCCCCACACTTTGCAGTTGCTTTTTTGGCAGGATCTGGGTGTCCATGCAAGGCTGTGTTCAGGGCTTTTATTGTAGAAAAGGCCCAGCAGGAACTCATTAGCATAACAGGCCACACCCGACAGCAGGAACCACACCCCTTGACAGCACAGCTCATTAGCCTATTAGGCCACACCCCCATGCTACCACACGTGTGGTCATCCAGCCACACCCACCTTTTGCTTCTTATTCTGTTTACCTTGTTTGTTGTCAGAACCCAGGGCTTTTTTTTTTGTAGCAGGAAGTCCTTTGCATGTTAGGCCACACACCCCTGATGTAGCCAATCCTAATGAGTTTCTGCTGCTGGGTGTGGCCTATTATGCTAATGAGTTCCTGCTGGGCGTGGCCAACTCGGGAGCCAGCTGGAATTCTGTTCCTGTGCGTTCCTGCCGCAAAATAGCCCTGGGTGTGTTTGTGTGACCATTGAAAGGGGGTCTTGTTAGAATGAATTACAGTGGTGTGGCAGTGAGAATACCGGCTTTGGGCCTGGGAAACGTGGCCTGCGACGTGTACAGCCTCTGCAGTTCTCCATCTGCACAAAACAAATGGGAATGGTATTGCTTGGAGTGGTGCTTCAAAGGACAGATGTCCTACAGTACTGTCTCAAGCTACCCACCTTGATCTGTCTCAAGCAGAGTTATTCAAGGTACGAACTTTCGTGTGCGTGCACTCTTCTTCAGATACAGTGAAATGGAGCTGGGTATGTTTAGTACTTGAAGTGCTTGAAGGGCTAGTCATCTAGAGGATGGTGCAGAGTTGTTTTCTGTTGCCCCAGAAGATCGGACATGAACCAACGGGCAGAAATTAAATCAAAGGAGATTTCAGCTAAACATCAGGAAGAACTTCCTGATAATTGGAGCGGTTCCTCAGTGGAACAGGCTTCCTCGGGAGGCGGTGGGCTCTCCTTTTTTTGGAGGTTTTCAAACAGAAGCTAGATGGCCGTCTGACAGCAATGCTGAGTCTGTGAACTTAGGCAGATCATGAGAAGGGAGGGCAGGAAGGGCTGCCTCAGGGCTTAGTTCTCGTGGCCCTTTCTTACCCGCCCAGGGAAATGCTGATCGCCGCTTTGGGGTCAGGAAGCCATTTTCCTCCAGGCCGGTTTGGCCAGGGATCCTGGAGGTTTTTTGTTATTTTCTGGGTGTGAACAGCAGTCACTCGGGGTGTGGGGAGGAGGTATTTGTGAATTTCCCACCTTGTGCAGGGGGTTGGACTAGAGTTCCTTTCCAACTCTCTGATTCTATGAGTCTATGAAATAGAAATAACAGTCACACATGTAGAGGATGGGCAGTAAATCAGCATAAAGAATAATGAAGATTTTTTTTACTGGCCATCCTCTATATGTATGACTGTTATTTTATTTCCATTTCCATTTCGCTGTATCTGAAGAAGCGTACGTGTGCACGACAGCACACACTTGGAGTAAACTTTTGTTGGTCTTAAAGGTGCCGCTGGACGCAAAATTTGCTCTACTGCTACGGCTGCCCGCCTGGATCAAAATAGTAAAAAAGCCCAGTAGCGCCTTTAACAAACTTTATCATAGCATAAGGTTTCGGGAAACACAGCTGACTTCGTCCGGTGCATGGAGGGTATGAAGAAACTGGCCGGAGATATATAGGTGGTAAGGGGAGAGAATGCAAGAAGCGCCGTGTAAATGCAAAGCAGTTGCAAAAGTCATGGGAAAAGGCTGAACGCGCAATCCAAGTCAAATGCACCTGGTTCAAGCAGAGTTATACCCTTCTAAGGTTGTTGAGAGTCAGTGGGCTTACAAGGATGCACCTCTGCTGGGGATTGCACTGATAACATGGAGGTGGGCGTGTCAGCTCGACAAAGGCCTAAACCAGAGAGCCAGTGGGAAGCTGGGGATTGGGGAGTCCCTTTTGCCTCTCTGTGCTCTCGAAACTCTTTGTCTGCCCCCCTGAATCCTTAGTCCTGAAGCGGCTAGGCAGGGCTCCCTAGGATTTCAGACTCCCTACCCCCCAGCTCTGAATGAGACATTATTTTTCCCTTAAACCATTTGGGACAGCCTGTAGCCCCAATCTGGATAGCCCAGGCTAGTCAGATCTTGGAAGCTAAGCAGGGGAGGCCCCAGTTAGCATGTAGATGAGAGGCCACTGAGAAAGTTGCTACACGGAAGGCAGGCAATGGCAAGTCACATCTGAACGTCCTTTGCCTTGAAAACACTACAGGGTCTCCATAAGTTAGCTGCAACCCGTGCTCCCCCTAAGCTGTGGAGTCCTGTTAGCAAAGATTCTACTTTGTGAGCTGCTGGCACGAAGGCTGGGTGGGAGCAATTGGGCTGCTGCATGAATTTGTTTGCCCTGGAGCCATCCCCTTCCTGAGCGGAGACCAAAATGTGTGAGCCAGAGGCTAAGAAAACCGTGAGCTAGCTCACACTAACTCAGCTTAGAGGGAACGTTGGCTGCAACTTAATGGCAAACAAACGTAGCTTGTCAGGGTTTGGGAAGTAGGCAAGGTTGGCCACGGTTACTAGTTGGATGGGAGACGACCAAGGAAGGTGAAGGTTGCTATGCAGAGGCAGGCAACGGCAAACCCACTCTGTTCTTCTCTTGCATTGAAAACCCCATGAGGGGTGGCCGTAAGTTGACTGCGACTTGATGGCGCTTTCCATCGCCAGTTCCTTATTTACCCTAACCTGGATGGCCCAGGCTAGCCCAGTCTCAGTAGCTAAAAAGAGCTGGCCGTGGTTAGTACTTGGATGGGAGACTACCAAGGAAGGTGAAGGTTGCTATGCAGAGGCAGGCAATGGCAAACCAACTCAGTTCTTCTCTTGCATTGAAAGCCCCATGAAGGGTTGCCATAAGTCAACTGCAGCTTGATGGCTGGCCCTGGTTAGTACTTAAATGGGAGACAACCAAGGAAGGTGAAGGTTGCTGATGCAGAGGCAGGCAATGGCAAACCAACTCTGCTCATCTCTTGCATTGAAAGCCCCATGAAGGGTTGCCATAAGTCAACTGCAACTTGATGGCTGGCCCTGGTTAGTACTTGGATGGGAGACCACCAAGGAAGGTGAAGGTTGCTATGCAGAGGCAGGCAATGGCAAACCAATGCCGTTCTTCTCTTGCATTGAAAGCCCCATGAAGGGTTGCCATAAGTCAACTGCAACTTGATGGCTGGCCCTGGTTAGTACTTGGATGGGAGACCACCAAGGAAGGTGAAGGTTGCTATGCAGAGGCAGGCAATGGCAAACCAACTGCCGCTCTTCTCTTGCATTGAAAGCCCCATGAAGGGTTGCCATAAGTCAACTGCAACTTGATGGCTGGCCCTGGTTAGTACTTGGATGGGAGACCACCAAGGAAGGTGAAGGTTGCTATGCAGCGGCAGGCAATGGCAAACCAATGCCGTTCTTCTCTTGCATTGAAAGCCCCATGAAGGGTTGCCATAAGTGAACTGCAACTTCATGGCTGGCCCTGGTTAGTACTTGGATGGGAGACCACCAAGGAAGTTGAAGGTTGCTATGCAGAGGCAGGCAATGGCAACCCAGCTCTGCTCATCTCTTGCCTCGAAAACCCCATAAGTCGATTGCAGCTTGACAGCACTTAGTTATTATATTAATAGCCACGTAGGCCTTTTGGGGAAATCTCAAAGCTGCCTCCTCTTCATTGGCTCTCCCTTCCTGGAGGGCGGGCCCGTACCAAGCTCCTCCCCTCTTCTCTCCCTGCCCCCCAGCCGCATCTACGAGATCCTCCCGCAGCGGATCCAGCAGTGGCAGCAAAGCCCCTGCGTGGCGGAAGAGCACGGCAAGAAGCTGCTGGAGCGGATCCGGCGCGAGCAGCAGCAAGCCCGGTTCAAGCTGCAGGAGATGGAGCGCAAGTTCCACGAGCTGGAAGCCATCATAGTCCGGGCCAAGCAGCAGGCCATCAAGGAGGATGAAGAGGTGCCCGGAGGGACCGGGGCGAGGGGGCCCAGGCGCAGCGTCCTCTTCTTGGGTGGCCGGGATCAGCCAGTTCCTGGGAAGGGGGGGGTTATTTTATTTTTTATTTTTTGGATTTGTATCCTGCTCTCCTCTTAACGTGCTCAGGGTGGGTTCCAACAATATAAATATAGTACAACAATATCAATACAATACAATTAAAACCGTGTTAAAACATATACAACATTTGTTGTTGTTCAGTCGCACAGTCGAGTCCGACTCTTCGCGACCCCATGGACCAGATCACGCCAGGCCCTCCTCTCTTCCACAGTCCTCCGGAGTTTACTCAATTTCATGTTTGTTGCATCGATGACACTGTCTAACCATCTCATATACAACATACCACTCTTATAAAAAACCAGTTGCCTCAGTGGCTGATAGTCCTGGGAATAGATTTCTCAGAAATCCGTACAGGTTAGGATCTCAGACCCAGGCTATAAAATAGGGGCCGACCCAAGCTGTAAATGGGGCCGACCCAAGGAGGGAGGGGACGCCCGCCGCCTCAGCCGAAAGCCCAGTGGAAGAGCTCCGTCTTGCAGGCCCTGCAGAATTGTAATAAATCCCGCAGGGCCCTGATCTCACTCGGGAGCTCATTCCACCAGGCAGGGGCCAGGGCTGAAGAAGCCCTGGCCCTCGTCGAGGCAAGTCGGACGTCGCTGGGGCTGGGGACCACCAAAAGATGTCGATCGGTGGACCCCGGTGCTCTACGGGGCTCATATGGGGAGAGGCGGTCTCCCATCATCGCCATCTACAGGTGGTTTTCGTTTGTGTACACCTTGACCTGGATTTCCCAGGCTAGCCTGATCACAGATATTGGAAGCTAAGCAGGATTGGCCCTGGTTAGGGATGGGAGACCACCAAGAAAGTAGAGGGTCACTGCAAAGAGGCAGACAATGGCAAACCACCTTTGTTTGTTTCTGTCATAATCTTGGTGGCCCTGGCTAGCCCCATCTCATCAGATCTTGGAAGCTAAGCAGGGTCGGCCCCGGTTAGTACTTGGATGGGAGACCGCCGAGGAAGTACGGGGTTTCTACGCAGAGACAGGCAATGGCAAACCACCCTCTGAATGTCCCTTGCCTTGAAATCCCTATAGGGTTGCCATAAGTTGGCCGTGGCTTGATGGCACTTTCCACCACCACCAGGGCTCTTTTTGTAGAAAAAGCCCAGCAGGAACTCATTAGCATAATAGGCCACACCCAACAGCAGAAACTCATTAGCATATTAGGCCACGCCCCCATGTTAGCAGAACTGTGGTCATCCAGCCACACCCACCTTTTGCTTCTTACTCTATTTAGCTTGCTTGTTGTCAAAACCCAGGGCCTTTTCTTTTTGTAGCAGGAACCCCTTTGCATGTTAGGCCACATACCTCGAATGTAGCCATTCCCAATGAGTTTCTGCTGTTGGGTGTGACCTATTATGCTAACAAGCTCCTGCTGGGCGTGGCCAACTTGGGAGCCAGCCGGAACTCCGTTCCTGTGCGTTCCTGCCCAAAAATAGCCCTGACCACCACATGTGGATGCAAGTTCTAGTGTTTGTGGGCGTGAATAGAATGGATGCAGTCCCAGATTAAGTGGCGATGTCCATAATTGCTCTGCGATGGTCTGCAGCCATTCAGTGTCAGAAATGGCTCTGTGTGACTTCGGTCCTCCAGAGCAGTTGGTTTCCAAGGGGCAGAGTGGCTTGCGTGTGTGGAGAGCGGTGAGGTCATCTGTTCTACTCATCCACAGTCTTTTGTCTAGCTTGATTAAGATCTTCCCAGGGCAGTCCCAGGGGGTGGGCTGAGAGGGGAGCGAGCCGCCATGGCACTTTCTTAACCAGGTGTTAGAGTTAAAGGGGTCCGGGTGAAAGATGGAAGCTGCTGATATCACCACATGGGGAAAACCTCTGGGCGAAGCGTACCCGGTTCCTTCAATGTCCTTGCTAGGCCCAGAGAACTCCGTGGGTTGGGCCCTGTGCAAAGATCACAGATTTTTCCCCACTTCCCCTTCCTCCCAGCAGCACTTTCCGACCCTGGGAAAGTTTACTTGTGGGTTTATAGAACATAAGAACATAAGAGAAGCCAATGTCCGATCAGGCCAATGGCCCATCCAGTCCAACATTTTGTCACGCAGTGGACAAAAATACCAGGTGTCATCAGGAGGTCCAGCAGTGGGGCCAGGACACTAGAAGCCCTCCCACTGTTGCCCCCCCAAGTGCCAAGAATACAGAGCATCACTTTCCCCAGAGTCCCTATCTATATCTTGTGGCTAACAGCTACCAATGGACCTCTGCTCCATATGTTTATCCAATTCCCTCTTGAAACTGTCCATGCTTGTAGCTGCCACCACTTCCTGTGGCAGTGAATTCCATGTGTTAATCACTCTTTGGGTGAGGAAGGACTTCCTTTTATCTGTTCTAACCCAACTGCTCAGCAATTTCATTGAGTGCCCACGAGTTCTTGTATTGTGAGAAGGGGAGAAAAGTACTTCTTTCTCGACCTGCTCTATCCCGTGCATAATCTTATAAACCTCGAAACCTGCACAGAGTTATAGCGGTGTGGATCAGTCGGCTGCAGTAGGGGAGCGGCCTAATCTCTCCATCCTTCCTCTGCCATCGGTGGAGCTGTGCTGGATGGAAGAGGCAGGAGTTTGGCCTTTCCCTCATCCATTCTTCTAAACCCGCATGGCCGTTAGTTCCTGCAAATCCTACGATTTAGTGAGTAAAATTCCCTGGGATTGGCAAAGGACTGCTGAGTGGTGGTGGGAGATCTGTAATTGTCCACTGACAGGTCGCTGGATCAGGCCCGTAGCTGGGATTTTCTGGCTTGTGGGCCAAATATTTTTTCTGGTGGGACTGAAGTCCTCAGTGCAGAAAGAAAAGCCATTTAGCCGATAGAGTTCTTGTACCAGGATAGATCTCTGCATTGCGAGCTGTCCACCACTTTAGACGACAGTTCTCAGCTGCTGCAAGTTAATCACTTCTGCCAGCCTAAGCCACAATTCTGAGAACAAGCCGGCAGGTGGGGGGGTGAGGACTTCTGTAGGCAGAAAAACTCTCTTAAAGGAGACCAGTTTCTTGACGCAGAGTTTGAAGGGATCCTAGAGGCCACGTTCTCCAGTGCGGGAATTAGTCAACCGCAGCACCCCACTCTGCTTAAAGGAGCGCACGCCTTTTAAAAAATGTTTTAAAATGATTGAAAAAAGCATTTACAGGAGAAATTCTTGTGGGGCTGTGCCTTTAAGAAAGGGGGCAGAGCCCCCCACCCAAGCCCCACCGTAGCTATGAGCCTGTGCTGGATCCAACCTGGAACAGATCCCAAAGCCTCTACTGTGCTGTATGGGACGTGATAACTGATGGCTGAGTTGGAGGATGGAGGAAGCTCTTTCCACCACCACCAGGGCTCTTTTTGTAGAAAAAGCCCAGCAGGAACTCATTAGCATAATAGGCCACACCCAACAGCAGAAACTTATTAGCATATTAGGCCACACCCCCATGTTAGCAGAACTGTGGTCATCCAGCCACACCCTTCCCGGTGGGCAACTGGGTGTCAAGATTGCTCAGCTCATTCCAGGAACTGTGACTGGTGTGAAGCCCTGCTTCATGGTTGGGAACCCACTCAGCCAGAGGGTAACCTGCTAGGGGATTTTAAAAACTGTATTCCCCCCCCGGCCCCCGACTTTCCATGAATTTCAAAAGCTGAAGTCTGGTGAGGCACCTGATGGGCCACAGTTCATAGCCGAGGGGCCTCCTGGGGTTTGGTGGGCCATGGGCCACAGAGCCTAGCCTTCTGCTAGGTACGTGGGGGTCAGATGCTGCTTGTGACAGAGCGGGCTTCTAATTCAGGGTTTTTTTTCTCCTCTCGCTGCCTCTCCCCTGCCTTAGACCAGCGAAGGAGACAACGACGACACTGACTTGCAGATCTTCTGTGTCTCTTGCGGCCACCCCATCAACCCCAAGGTGGCCCTGCGGCACATGGAGCGGTGCTATGCCAAGGTACGCAGACTCCCGTCTCTGCACTCACAGGTCGGCTCTGAGCCCTTGTGCTTGAATCGGCGCTCCCGGGGCGGTTCTTAGGCAAGCCGCTTTCTTCTCCGCCTCGGTTTTCCGTACGTAGAATGGAAATTAACTTGTCGGCGTGCCTTGCAAGCCAGTGGCAAGAATGGACAGATAAAGATTGTCTCAGGCTAAAGGAATGATGGGTAAATCCAGTCTGGGATCAACATCCCTTGGCCGAACGGTTATCCCCTGCTGGGTTGGTGGAGCGATTTGCTGACAAGTTTCTGGGCTATCTGAGATGACCGGGATCTTCTGGATTTACTGTATTTCAAGCCTACATTGAAAGAGCCAGTTTGGTGTAGTGGTTAAGTGCGCGGACTCTGTTCTGGGAGAACCGGGTTTGATTCCCTACTCCTCCACTTGCACCTGCTGGATGACCTTGGGCAAGCCATAGTTCTGGCACAGCAGTTCTTGAAAAAGAGCAGTTTCTGTCAGAGCTCTCTCAGCCCCGCCTACCACACAGGGTGTCTGTTGTGGGGAGGGGAAGGGAAAGGAGTTTGTAAGCCGCTCTGAGACTCCTTCGGGTAATGAAGGCCAGGGTATAAATCCAATCTCATCTTCTTCTGCATTTCAGATAGGAATTTATCTGTCCCGGCAAGGAAAACTCAGTAAAAAATGCCACTGTGCTTCCTATAAAAGGGATTCAGAGATCTTCAGGCTTATAAAGGGGAATGGAGGGTAAGGATGGAGGACTGAGGTTGTTCGGCATGGGCATAAGTCACAGCGCCCTTTGCAGTTCCGCAGGGCCTGTAAGACGGAGCTCTTCCACCAGGCCTTCCATCAGGGAACCGCATCCATCCACCTGAGGCCCTGGCCCCGATATTAAGAATATTACTTCAACATTAACATCAATATTATACCAGCTGACTAGCCGATACAACCCAGACCATGTTGCCAGCTGACTGGCGGGGGCCCACCATCGTTCTATTGTGCTAAAACCATATTTAGACCTATTTTATTGCAGTTTTATTAATTTAACTGTTTTATCTTGTTATACTATTATGTAAACCACCCTGAGCCCGCTTTGGCGGGGAGGGCGGAATGTAAATTAAATAAATAAAATATCTCTAACCAGAGCTATGTATATTCTGTAGCGGTAGCAGTAGTAGTAGTAATAATAATAATTTTGCACTTTTCTCCCCAGTAGGCACCCAAAGCAGCTTAGAACATCATTCTCCTCCCATTTTCTTACAACAACCCTGTGAGGTAGGTTAGGAGGTGCCAATGTGATTGGCCCAAGGTTACCTGGCAAACTTCCATAGTAGAAGGGGGATTCGAACCTGGGACTGCCAGCATCTCAGCCCAACACTGTCCACTATGCTGCACAGGCTCTCTGTCTGTACTAAGCTAGGTCCCATACTAAGGATAAAAAGAAGAGCAGACCTATATCCCAGGCACCTAATGTGAAGATGGGGAAGTGAAAGGAAGGAGAGATATTAGGCATAAAAGGAGTGGGTTTGAATTTTTCTCCTTTGTGTGAAAACATTTCTCAATAATAGTAGCGCAGGAATGCAACGTGTTGCTCACTGTAGCTGGGCATGCGCTATAATGTGCACCGTTAACAGTTCGGGAACAGGTTGCCACAGGACGTTGGGAGGCTGGCTGCTGTAAAAAACTTGGCTTAACACTCAGGTTCAATCTGTGGATAGATCTGCTGATCCGTCATGCCCGAATAAGAAATCTGAACTACTCCGAGGATGGATAAATCTCCACGTTGGGTGCTCGGGGCTAAAAGGATGCTTAATATCGTCCCTGTGTCTTGCTTCCAGACTTCGACGCAGCGTCTGTTGTGCTGCTGCCTCGAATGCGAAGCTGAGATGGCAAGACTACAAGCTCCTATTTAAGCCAGTTTGGCGTAGTGGTTAGGACCGCGGACTCTAATCTGGGAGAACCGGGTTTGATTCCCCACTCCTCCACATGCAGCTGCTGGGTGACCTTGAGCAAGTCACAGTTCCCTCAGAACTGTTCTCTCAAGAGCAGTCCTCAAAAGAGCTCTCTCAGACCCACCTACCTCGCTGGGTGTCTGTTGTGGGGAGGGGAGGGGAAGGAGCTTGTAAGCCGCTCTGAGACTCCCAAGTGAAGGGCAGGGTATAAATCCAATCTCCTCTTCTTCTCAACTATTTGTATGCCATTTGTAGGAAGATCGGAAATGTCTCTTGGGGTTGTGGCAACAGCCCATTCAACGGGGCTTCCTTTTAAGAACACGTCTGACAACGTTCGAGCAGAGTATACTGTTCAAAACGAGACATATTACTGTGGCTCTCCAACTCGTGGGGAAAAATTACAATCTTGATTGTGGCGGGCTTAAGGCTGTAGACTTTGGGCTGTGCTATTAATCATAGGAGGAAAGGACCTAGGGAGTGAGGGGAATAAAGTGACTGAATAAGGCATTGGATTTCTTATGGGAAAAGCCGGCTTTAGAAAGATAAGGCTTGCTTAGCTGATGTGACCGGTAATGTGGAAAGCCAGCATAGTGCAGGGGCTACTAGGATCTAGGAGAGCCATGTTCGAATCCCCACTTAGCCGTGGGAGCTTACTGGGCGACCTTTGGCCAGTCACATTCTCTTGGTGCTGCCTTGGTGCTACCTACCTATCTCTTGGTGCCTACCTCACTGGGCTGCGAGGATAAAATGGACGAGAGGAGAACTGTGTAAGTCCCATTGGGTCCCACTGGAGAGAAAAAGCATGGTCTAAAATGTGTAAAAGTAAATCGATACGTAAAGCTAGCCCTGTTGAGACTTCACGACTTGTGTGTTCCTCTTCTCCTCTGCAGTACGAGAGCCAGACATCCTTTGGGTCTATGTACCCGACACGGATCGAAGGGTAAGTCGGCCCCTCAACCTTTGTTCCTTCCTGCCTGGGGGTTCCTGACGTTGCACTGATGGTTGCTTGTCTTTTGAAATCTGCTGCTTTTTATCGCACAGCCGTCTGGGGGCAGGGAGAAACGGGACGAGTAGATCACGAAGGAAATGGCCTAGAGTAGGGGTGGCCGAACTGTGGCTCGGGAGCCACATGCGGCTCTTTCACACGTATTGTGCAGCTCCTGGCAGGGTGGCTGGGGAAGCGAAGGGGAGGCATGCCTCCCCGATCGGTCTTCCCTTCCCCAGACAATCAGTATTCCCCTCCCTGGGTAGGCTCAATGTGTGTGTGGGGGAGCAGAGAAAGAAAGCAACTTTAAATGTGTTCTCAAAGCCCCGCCTCCCCACCAGCCAGCTTGGAGAAGGCATTTGTCTCTTTAAATCCCTTCTCCAAGCCAAGCCAGCTGGCCTGGGGGGGCTTGGAGGACACATTTAAAGTTAAAGTCGCTTTCTTTCCACCTCTCCCTCCCTCTGTCCATCTATTTGCTTTCTTCCCACTTTCTTTCTTTCCACCTTTCTCCCTCTCTCTCTCCCTCTTTCTCCCATCATTTGTCTCTTTAAATCCCTTCTCCAAGCCAAGCCAGCTGTCCTGGGGGGGCTTGGAGGACACATTTAAAGTTAAAGTCGCTTTCTTTCCACCTCTCTCTCCCTCCCTCTGTCCATCTATTTGCTTTCTTCCCACTTTCTTTCTTTCCACCTCTCTCTCTGTCTCTCTTTCTCCCCTCCCCATCTAAAGTTAAATGTGTTCTCCAAGCCCCACCACACCACCACACCAGCAGTCTGACTTGGCTTGGAGAAAACATTTGTCTCTTTAATTTAATATGCAAATGTGCATATTTTTCAATAACAGTGTGTGTGTTCATATCTTGTGGCTCTCAAACAGCTGATGTTTATTCTATGTGGCTCTTACGTTAAGCAAATTTGGCCACCCCTGTACTAGAGAGCCATTGATTCTCTGTTCTCCTCCTCAGGTAGTTCCGGGAAGGAGTGCATTCTGGTGCCTTAACGTGCACCAGAGGGGGAGGATCCAAAAGTGGGTGTCACCTCGACCTATGGTGGATGGCACCAGCTACACTGCCACCACTTCCATTATTTAAAAAAGTTTTATTTTAGAGGCTGGGGGTGGGGAATCGAGAAAGTAGAACAGAAACAGATGGGCAAACAAATGTTAAAAAATAAGTAAGGGGTGCTACATTGCTAGTAGAGGTGGGTTGTGGGTACGAAGGACTGAGGATGGCTGCATTGGTGCCAACAAAAGCATTGCATGGAAAAATTCTGGGTTTGATACTATGCTACAAGGTACATGAGTGAGTATAGCTTCATCCTATAAAATAAGCTTGATGAAGTTAATTTGGAGCACTTTCTGCCTTTCCGCCAGCTAAAGCATTGGAGGGAACTGATTAATCTGGGAGCCTGTTTGGTGTGGTGTTTAAGAGTGGTGGACTCTAATCTGGGAGAACCGGGTTTGATTCCCCACTCCTCCACATGCAGCCAGCTGGGTGACCTTGGGTCAGTTACAGTTCTCTCAGGGCTGTTCTCTCAAGAGCAGTACTCTCAGAGCTCTCTCAGCCCCACCTACCTCACAAGGTGTCTGTTGTGAGGAGGGGAAGGGAACGAGATTGTAAGACGCTTTGAGACTCCTTCAGGTAGTGAAAAGCGGGATATAAAAACCAACTCCTCCTCCTCCTTCTTCCCTCCTGTTCCAGGATGGTACCTATGCATGCCATGGTGTCCACCAAGTACTTTTAGAAAGTGGGTGGCGTCTTTGACCAGCAAGGCTTCTAACTGGCCGTTGGAGGTTCGATTGGCTGTGTGGATTTTTAAAAATGTTGCTTCAGCAGCAGCTGCCACAACAGCGCAAGGATCTTCAGTGTGTGACTGAAGGCAAGCTGCGGCAGCCATTTTGTGGTTGGCTCTGCTTCCTATGGCAGCCATTTTGTGGTTGGCTTTGCTTCCTGTGGCAGCCACTTTGTGGTTGGCTCTGCTTCTTGTGGCAGCCATTTTGTGGCCACGCCCACCACACTCTCTCAGAATTCCAGAGGTGCCCACAGCCTCAAAAGGGTGGGAACCCCTGATCTGATGGAGGATCATGTAATCTGCCCTCTGTATCACTGTGGCAGCTAAAGTTCTGTTCTCACTGAAGGGCGTATGTGTGTAGGGGCTGTATCGTCTCTCGATGGAATATCAATTGTCCTTTCTTCCTTAACCTGTGTGGTGGTGGTGTGTGTTTTTCAGGGCAACCCGTCTTTTTGTGACGTCTACAACCCGCAAAGCAAGACCTACTGCAAACGCTTGCAGGTCCTGTGCCCGGAGCACTCCCGTGATCCCAAGGTAGGGGAAGGGTTATTCCTTTGTGTCTGGCCACTCCTCTCCCCCTCACACAACAGTTTTGAACTTCCTAGGTCTCCATATAAATACATAAAGGGGGAATGAGCATCGGTTGGAATATCCCGCAGCTTTTGTGAACTTTGCCCAAGACACCCTGTGTGCTGTGATTCTGTAGGAGCAGAGAAAATGTGTAGGACGTGATACCGGTCACAGATTAAAATATCCTTGGTGGTGGAAAATGACGTCCGGTCACAGCTGACTTCTGGCGACCTCTGGTGGGCTTTTTAAGGCAAGAGACGTTCAGAGGTGGTTTGCCATTGCCTGCCTCTGCGTCACAACCCTTATTTTCCTTGGTGGTCTCCCAACCAAGTACGAGCCGAGGTCGACTCTGCTTAGCTTCCGAGATCTGACGAGATTGGGCGAGCCTGGATCATCCAGGTCAGGGTGTAATATCCCTAGAATCTTGTTTTTTCATTTAAAAAGTGGGATGGATTCAACTGTCCTCCAGGTAGCCTTCATCCAGCCTATGGAGCTTTCCTCCTACTTAAGTGGTTCTCCCTCCAAGGGAAGGACCGCTTAATTCAGAAGGGAGTTTCAGAGGTTAGCTGTGTTGGTCTGTGGTCCAAGAGCTAAACACAAGTCCAGTCGCACCTTAAAGACCAGCAATATTTTGGGGTATAAGCTTTCGCGTGCCAAAGCTTATCGGATGAAGGGAGCTTAGACTCTTGAAAGCTCATACCCCCCAAATCTTGTTGGTCTCTAAAGTGCTGTTGGCTTCGAATCTAGCCCTCGTAGTGCAGATCAACACAGCTACCCTCTGAAACTCTTCTCTAGCTCTTGATTTGGAAGAATGCTTCTTAGACTACAAGAAGACTTCAAGCTTGAGCCTAAAGGGAATGTGAGGTATACGTATTCTAAGTATATAAATAAATTTTGCTCAGTGGCATAAGAACATAAGAGAAGCCAATGTTGGATCAGGCCCAATGGCCCATCTAGTCCAACACTCTGGCACACAGTGGCCAAAAATACCAGATGCCATCAAGAGGTCCAGCAGTGGGTCCAGGACACTAGAAACCCACCCACTGTTGACCCCTTTCCCACAAGCACCAAGAATACAGAGCATCCCTTGCCCCAGACTGAGTGTTCCTATCTATACCTTGTGGCTAATAGCCACTGATGGACCTCTGCTCCAGATTTTTCTCCAATTCCCTCTTGAAGCTGTCCATGCTTGTAGCCGCCACCACCTCATGGTAGGATACGGGCAGGATCCACCCTAATCTTTATGGCTACCATATGACATGTGATTTTGGGGTGGGTATTTTTGTATTTGTGTGTACCCATGCCTGGATGTCACGGCAACTTCTAGAGACCCCTACTAGAGGTTGGAGGATGTTCAGAGAAGTGGCTGCCTCTGCCTCCCGGCCCTGGTATTTTCTGGAGGTTTCCCATCCAAGTACTTGCCAGGGTTGGCCCTGCTTAGCTTCCAAGATCTGACAAGATCAGACTTGCCTGGGCTATTTGGGTCAGAGCTAAGTGTGATCTTTTTTGAGGAGTGGCTGCTGGTATCTCAGAAGCCAGTGAGGTATCTAAATAAGATTGCCAACAATTGGGGAAAGGGCTTCAGTTACATAATTCTTTACCCCTTCCCATGAGTAGTTAAACCTCAAATACATGATGCAAACTAGGCAGTATTACATAACTTCTGTGTAATGAACTTACATAGGTTGCAGAATTCTGCCTTTCTTGGGCAGAATTTGGAGTATCTAGGCACACAATTAGTCTGACTGCACACAGCCAGAAGTTTACTTTGTTCAGTCCCCCTTGTGATTTTTCACTAGGTGTCCGCCGATGAGGTGTGCGGCTGTCCGCTCGTGAAAGACGTGTTCGAGCTCACTGGGGACTTCTGTCGCGTGCCCAAGCGGAAGTGCAATCGACACTACTGCTGGGAGAAACTGCGCCGGGCCGAAGTGGACTTGGAGCGAGTGCGCGTGGTATGGATCAGGAGCTGCTGGGGTCCTGGAATTTGGGAGGGGCAAATTAACAACCGGCCTTATTAGACTGTATAGAACTGGTTGGTGTAGTTGTGGAGAATTTGCAGAGGTGAAGTTCTTCTGTGGGAGACGGTGTTTCCGTGTGCATTCGGGAAGATGTGTGTATCCTAGATTATGTGAATTATTTTTTTTAATATCCTGCTTTTCTCCCCAGTGGGGACCCAAAGCAGCTTACATTGTTCTCGTCTCCTCTGTTTCCTCCTCACAACAACCCTGGGAAGTGGGTTAGGCTGAGAAATGTGTGACTGGCCCAAGGTCACCCAGCAAGCTTCCATGCCAGAGTAGGGATTCGAACCTGGGTTTCCCAGATCCTAATCCAACACTTTAACCACTACACTCTGCTGGCTGCTGTACTGATGTAGCTTACCCCAGGAGGCATGGGCTGGGGTCCAGCAGGGCAGGTCATAGGCAAGGTTGCAGAGAGTAATCAAAGTCCTGTCCAAAAGTCAGGGGTTTCAGAGAGCAGGTTTACCAAAGTCCAGTCTAGGGTCAAGGAGTTCCAGGCAGCAACTCCAAATCCAGTCCAAGGTCATGGGTTCCAGAAAAGCCAGTTGTCAGGTCCAGATTGCAGTTCAAGGCTGCAGAGGTCCAGTAGCAGCAAGGTTGGTGGCTCAGTAGCAAAGTGTACTTGTTGCATTCACAAACTGCCGCTTCTCCGAGGTAAATTTATAGCCAAGTCTTAATGTGCTAAGCTCCCAGCCAATTCCTTGGCAGTCATCCTGAAACTACTCATTTGTCTCTTCAATTGACAGCTGACAATGGGCCATGACTCTCGCACTTCTTCTCCTTTCTTGTAACTCTGAGCGTCTCTGACAGCTTAGGTGCTGCAAGGGTGTGGGTAAGCTAGGTGGGCTGGGAGTGGCTTCTGAAGACTTGGTTACTGCTTCAGAGCTACAATGTATTGTCTCGGTTTCAGCTGTAGGCTGTGACTCCTGATCAGTCAGTAACCTGATCTCTTGTTCTCCTTCTGGCTAAGAGCGAGCTGCAGCTGGCTGTTCAGTTACCGACTGAGGGCCAGCAGGTAGCTCTTTGTCTGAGAAATCTGAGCCATCATTCAGCACAGACTGACTTATGACAGCTGCACTGCCTCTCACTTCTGTGCTAAAAAAGCTGCTGGCTTGAGGGGAGATGCACAGCAAAATAATAACTAAGCAATCATTTGGCAGGCTCCGCACACAAATCTGGAAAAAGCACTGCACCCTGAAATATAATGAAATCAGAGCTTGCTTTGTGAACCAGAAAAATTGATACAGTCACCCAGTCACGATAATGTCAGGCATTTAAGCATGGTATCAGATTCTAGAATGCTCAGAATAAGATGCAGATATTCCAGAGGTCCACACAGAGTTTGTATCTCCCAATAGGGGAGGGTAGAAGCCATAGAGGTAGAGTCCGAGGGGAAAGCAGCAGCTTGTAGCTACCTTTCCTAGCAGAGATCCAAATCCTCGGGCAGGGAGTCTAGGATCCTGGGCAGCCAATACTCCAGAAGGGTAAAACCCAGAGGGGAAAGTTCTGTAAAGCTGAGCATTGCTAAGTATTGTATTCAGGGTATGTGGCAAGAGCAGGCTAGGAGTACAGTTTGGGGAAGAGTTCTGGCTTCAGTTATAGGGTCAGAGTAAAAAAACCCAACCCAAACGTACAAAAGTATCTTTTGTCTCTAAGCTTGGTGGAAAGATGAGGGGGCCAGAGCAGACAGGCATGCTTCCTTTTTTTCTTTCTTTCTAAAATAATTTTATTATTTTCAAACAAACAAGCATAGATGAGAGAGTTCATAGCTGTGTACCTGTTAAAATACCTCATACATATATATCTAATTGATTATCTGTCTACCATTTAGCCTACTCTAATTCTTGCAACTCAGTGGTTTGATCATATACCTTTACTGCTATTTAAGCGTTGTTTAAACATTTTACTATATTTTTCAATGGATATATTTGAGTATAGTTCAGAGTTTCAGAAATACATAAACTAATATACATGTTTTCTTATCATTTCTGATCTTATCATTTGTTGTACATAATAGCTTTAAAATTTTAAAGTTACTTTTCCTTTCAGTTCATTCAATATGCATCATAACTTTCCATACATTTCTCTAACCATTCCTAATCTGTTATAGAAATACAAGAAGTCCCTTTCACTTTTCTATTATATGATTTGTTATACATATTTTAATATCATCATAAATTCAGAAGACCCCCTTCAGAAATTTTTTTAAATTGTAAATCCCTTATATAAATCTAATTGCCATTACCATTTATGAGCATACCAAGAAAAAGCTTAAATGTTACTTAGCCAATCTTAACCAATTACTCATACAGAAGCCTTAGCTAGTCTTAACCCATTACATGAACAAGGAGGTTCCCAAACCCATTCTTATTGGTAAAGTTTAATTCTCTTCCTCTTTTTCTGATTCCTTCTCTTCACTACAATTTTAATTCTATGTCTTTTATTCTTATAAGTGAAGAAGTTTTCCTTTAAATCTCACCATCTGTATTCCAGTCTTGAAATAGTTAAGAGTTCCATAGATTTTATTTCTCTTTGGAATGTTTTTTTCCTTGGGAACTTTGAGAATTGCAACTTTTAATTGCTCTATAACAGTTCTGCTATATTTTCCTGTGTCAGTCTTGTCTCTCTTTTTTGGTGAATATGTCCTTCTCCGAGGTTCATCTGCTTGCTTGAAGTCTTGATCCGTGTCTTGAAAAGTTGGGTTCTGGGATTTTTCCATCTCATTTGTAATTTGTACAGGCACAGCCTCCCATTCGTCCTGCATTAACACAAAGACCTTGTCCACTGCCAGACTGACTACCCGTTATCATGCATTTAAGGTCCTCCCGAAAAATCTGTGTCCAGTAGGTATTGACAGAGCTGTCTCTAGACACGTCATCTGGCATTTTTTCTAATGTAGCTTGGAAGCTCATTTTCCCAGCTCAGCCCAGCTCACCAAAAATCTCACCAGGCTGACCGCATTTCCCAGATAGCAGCTGTTCCAGACATATCCACAAGCAAGAATCCCTCAACACAAGTCAGGTGATTAGTAGTTTTTGTAATGGTGTCTAAACAGCATATGGTTTTACAACAGGAAGCTTAATAGTTTGGGTACTATTACAAAATAAAAAGTTCCGTTTTAGATGTCTCTCTTCCTTCCCTTCTTTTCCAAGGACAATCTGTACTCCTTTTAATGAAATATATCCTCAGTTAAAGTCATTTGCACTTCATTTAAATCCCAAAGAAACCGAAAGAAAATAACAGATTGTATCCATTTAGAGTAGCAAAAGCCAAGAGTCTGAGATTATTCAGGTTATATCAGGTCATGAAAACAACTAAGAGATGTTTGAACAACAGTCTTTTTATCCTTTTTGCCCTCAAGAAAAGTTCAATACAATTTCAGTGGAATGCTTCTAGCCGCTTCGCTGAGGAAGTTGGGGGGGGGGTTCTGCCTCTCCTTCCTTGTCCTTTTAAAGATTTAAAGGGGGCTTAGTCAAAGAATCGGTGGATTCTTCAATGTTGCTTTTTACAAGTACTCACAGTAGTTTTCTTCATCGATGTTATGGATGAGTCTCATAATTTCTCTCTTGCGGGGTGTTAAAAGCTTGTGCAGTCATGGCTGCCATGACCACTCTTATTTCATCTCTTGCTTCTGGGACGATCCTGGGCTTCCACCCGCTCGCTACCGCTTGCGGGGGGCCCAAATCAAGTCCCTTGCCCCAAACCTCCCTCCAGGAGGTCCAGTGGAGATCGGGATCCCCCGAATCTCCCCTAAAGGTAATGAAATACCGGTGATCTCTGGGAACAAAGCCCAGTGTCAACCGTGCCACTCCTGAAGGTGAGCACGAGGGAGTTGCCGACTCTGTGAGAACTTCCAAATAAGGGAAGAGAAGTCTGTGGGCAGAGAAAGGAGTGATCGGAGGCAATTGTGATTACTTCATTGGTATGTCATTTGAGCGAGAAGTAGAGCCTCTTAGTGGAAAATGATAATGTGGAACTAGCAGAGAAAAAGAGATTGGATTTATACCCCGCCCTTCACTTGGAGTCTCAGAGCGGCTTACAAACTCCTTTCCCTTCCCCTCCCCACAACAGACACCCGATGAGGTAGGTGGGGCTGAGAGAGCTCTTTCGAAATCTGCCCTCTGAGAGAACAGCTCTGAGAGAACTATGGCTTGCCCAAGGTCATCCAGCAGGTGCAAGTGGAGGAGTGGGGAATCAAACCCGGTTCTCCAGATCAGAATCCGCTGCTCTTAACCACTACATCAAGCTGATCAACATCTACTGGTCAGCCCTGGCCCAAAGGATGGCCACTTAGCCTCAACGAGGGCCAGGGCTTTTTCTATCCAGGATCCTGCCTGATAGAACATACTCCCACATGAGATCAGGGCCTTTGCGGGACCATTACAGTTCTGCACGGCCTGTAAAACAGAGCTACTCTGCCAGGCTTTCAGTTGAGGCAGCAGACACCCAGTTAGTTGGCCTCCCTGCATAGAAATTGCCCTGACTATTTGCCCTATGCGGAGTCTGGGTGTTATATAAGCAGGGGTCTTTTGGGGGGGGAGCTCACCGGAGCGCAGCTCCGGGAGCTCAGGAGCCAAGCCCCGCCCCCAGCCGGCGTCCTGGGGAGTCTTTCAGGCAGCCGAATGTCAATTTCAGCTCCATTATATCCTATGGGCCATTGAAGTCAATGGTGAAAACATAGGATATATTCTGGGGGCTGGAGGGGAGGGGGTTTGATGGAGAGGCTCCAAACTCACAGGGTAGCTGATGGAGCCTCTCCCCAAGATACCCACCAAGTTTCAAGAACATAGGATCAGGGGGTCCAATTCTATGGGCCTCTAAACAGGTTGCCCCTATTCCCTCCATTGTTCTCTATGGTGGGAAAAAATTAACTTTTTTTCCCACCATAGAGAACAATGGAAGGAATAGGGGCAACCTGTTTGGGGGCCCATAGAATTGGACCCCTGGTTCACTGTTCTTGAAACTTGGTGGGTATCTTGGGGAGAGGCTTCATCAGCTGCCCTGTGAGTTTGGAGCCTCTCCTCAAACCCTCCCCTCCAGCCCCCAGAATATACCCTATGTTTTCACCATTGACTTCAATGGCCCATAGGATATAATGGGGCTGAATTGCCGCTGAATTTCTTTCATTCCTTCCTTTCCTTCTCTCTTTTTCCTCTTTCCCTCCTTCTTCTCTTCTCTCTTTCTTTTCCACCTTCTTCTCTTCTCTTTTTCCTCCTTTCCCTGTTTCCCTCCTTCCCTCTCTTTCTTTCCCTCCCCTTTCCTTCTCTTTCTTTCCCTCTTTCCTTCCTTCTTTCCTTCTCTCTACTCTCTCTCTTTCCTTCCCTCTTTCCTCCTTCTGTGGCCCAACTCTCATGAGAAGGAGTTTAAACTTTAAACCCCTTCTCTCTTAGCTCCCCCACCCAGACCAGCTGGGGAAGGGAAGGGGAGGCTTTTGAAGATGCCTCCCCCCTTTTGCTTCCCCTTCTGACATCACTTCCGGTGATGTCAGGGGGTGTGGCATATGCTAATAGCCTAATAGCTCATTAGCATACCATATGCTAATGAGCTCCTGCAGCTGTTTTTTCTACGAAAAGACCCCTGTATATAAGCAATATTGGTGGGACTCCAGTTACCATCAGTCTGGCTTATAGGAAGTCTGAACTGTTATATTTAATTTGCCATCTTTTAATTGTTCGATGTTTTAGCTGTTTTAAGAATTAATTATATTGCTGGTTTTAATTGTTCTTGCACTTTGTTGTTACCTGCCCTGAGCTAGTTTAGGGAAGGGCGGGATATAAATGTAACTAATAAAAATAAAATAAAAAATAGTTAGGAACAGGAACACAAAGGCAGCAGGATTAATTTTTTAGAAGCCCAGTGCAAGGTGGGTCCGGATCTCTCTGCCACCACTGTTGCCCTCAGCCAGTTGCAAAGAACTTTGTCATCGTTTTGTACAATCCCGCTCCTTCTCTTTGGGCGTGAGGTCTTGGAGGTGGCCTGAACCTTGCAGGCCCTGCACGATTGGCCAGAGAGAAGCCAATCTCGGCCCCCCGAAGCGGAGGGCAAAAAGTCAGCGGCCCCCGAAAGGGAACACGTGACGGCAACCGCCGAGTGACCGCTCCCTTGCTTTTTTTTGGCAGTGGTACAAGCTGGACGAGCTGTTTGAGCAGGAGAGGAACGTGCGGATGGCCATGACCAACCGGGCGGGGCTGCTGGCCCTCATGCTGCACCAGACGATCCAGCACGACCCGCTGACGACAGATCTGCGCACCAGCACCGACCGCTGAGCCAGTGAGTTCAGGGTACTGTCTTTGATTATGGCCTTGGAGGGAGAAAGTGGGTTCACGTAGACCGGTCTGCAGCTTCTTCAGGCCTCTGGTCGTTCTCACCTTTGAGGACTCTCAAAGTCCTGGGGAAGGAGAGGCGAGTTGCCTATGCCATGTGGAAGAAGGCCCCCCTCAATCTTTTGTACTGCCACTGCGAGGACTTGGTGGTATCTCAGTGCCTGTCTGGAGGCTGCCCTGACCTGCATACACCATGACTACATGAGAGTCCGGATGGTAGCACTTGCCGGCTGGTTGGGGAAAACCCAGTGGCCCAAACAACCACAAGTGCCCCCTCCAACAGCCATTTCAAGTCCAGTTTCACTCCTGCCCGCTTCTAATGGAGGGGGAGGGAGCGAAGCCGATTGCTGAAAAGGCTTGTGCTGGTTGCAAGCCTTTTCAGTGATCAGTTTTGCTCTCCCCCCCGATTAGAAGTGGGGCGGGGAGAGAGCAAACTGGCTGGGAAATGGGTGGCAGCCATTTGAGCGGTCCCTTTTGCTTAAAGGGACCGCTCAAATGGTTGCGTTGGGGGCAGAATGTCCCTTTCTTGGCCACTTCCAGTTTTACCAAAACATAATTGGGGGCAGGATGTCCCCACCCACCCCCGGAACGCCCCCCAAAGGCCCCCACTGGCGTGGTGAGGGGACCTGGCGACCCTGCCCATAATAGGCCTACCCTGAAAACCTCCAGCCCTGACTGGACCCACGATATGTGCTCTGATGGGGTCTAGGAAGCATCGGTTTCCATCCAGCACTGGGGTTGGGGGTAGGCATTTGTCACTTCTCAGCACTGTGGCCACAAGGAGGGCCAAAACTAGAATGGGGGAGGCCCTTCTCCCCAAACAATGTCCCAGGTATGGTCAGGAAATGGAACATCTCATCTGGAGGGCAGCAGTAGTGCACTTTCTTGTGAAAAACTTCTCCTAGGGCTTCCAGCACCATTAAAGGGAAAGATGTTGTCACCGCCAGTCATGGGGAGGGAGTGTTCACATGTTCGCACTGCGCAGACGACATGGCGGTGCATTTGTGCCCACTCTCCTTCCCTGCACAGTCAGTCAATGTGGGGAAATGTTACGGGGAAGGGGCCGTGGCTCAGTGGAAGAGCCGCCGCTTGGCACGCAGAAGGTCCCAGGTTCAGTCCCCCGCTTCTCCAGTTAAAAGAACCAGGCAGGGGGTGAAGTGAATAGACCCCCGCCTGAGACCCCAGAGAGTCGCTGCCAGTCTGAGTCGATATTACTGACTTGGATGGACCGGAGTTCTGATTAAGTACAAGGCGGCTTGATGCGTTCGTATGTCTGTACAGAATCGTGGAGTCATGTCTTCCCTGTCCTAATTCTCACTTCCTTCTGCTTGCAGGTTGTCTCCCGACGGCCGGCGATACCTTTGCAATTCAGTGCCAAGTCAACCGGAACTTTTTACAAACGATTTTTTTTTCTTAATGCCTCTCCCCCATTAAAGTAGTAAGCCCCGGTGCGGGTTTTTGGCTCTGAGCCGCTACTTCTTGCTCCAGTAGAATCCCGCTGCCTCGGCGCTCTCTCCCGTGCCAGTGTCTGTCAGCCTTGCCTGTGTATAATTCTTTTTTTGATATATACATATATATATATATATATATATCCCTGTGCTCAGAGGTGGAGACCTGGCGAGAAGGGTTGGGAGCAGGGAAGTAGCGGTTTTTCTCCTCTCCCCCTTCCCTCTATTCCTGCCCCCCTCCCCAAATAAAGAGAAAAGAAGGAAAAGGAAAGTATTCTGACTTTTTTTAAAAAAACAAAAACGAACAGATCCTGCTTCACTAAGCAGAAATTTGTCTAGATCCGTGATGTGATACTGCAGCAAAGGTACCAGGCAGCTGCTGCCTGCTAAGAGAGCTGGAAAAGGGGACACGGGGGCTGTCTGGTCAGAACAAGGGAAGAAAAAGAAGGAAGGGGAGGAGGAGGAGGAGGAGGATTGGATTTATATCCTACCCTTCAGTACCCAAAGGAGTCTGAGAGCAGCTTACAAACTCCTTTCCCTTCCCCTCCCCACAACAGGGACCCTGTGAGGGAGGTGGGGCTGAGAGAGCTCTTTCCGGAACTGTCCTTGAGAGAACAGCTCTGAGAGAACTATGGCTTGCCCAAGGTCATCCAGCAGGTGCAAGTGGAGGAGTGGGGAATCAAACCCGGTTCTCCCAGATTAGAGCGCGCACTTAACCACTACACCCAACTGGCTCTCCAGAAAGATGGTTCTCCGGAAAGATATTGTCCCGTTCAAGGCTGCTTTCTGGAAACACCCTCCCCCCAGTAGTCGACTACATGTACTGAGTAAGGCTGATGTCTCTCAAGTGTGAATCATCATTTTCTCTGCTAGATTCAAATCCAGTACCACCTTAGAGGTCAACTAGATTTCTGGGGTATAAGGTTTTGAGAGTCCAGAGCTCCCTGTTGTAACTCACTGTACGCTGGCCAGCCCTTGAGACTGACCCGGAAGCTCCAGCTTGTCCAGATTGTGGCGGTGTGAGTCCTGACGGGAACGCCACGGACAGCACATATACAGCCGGTGCTGCGCCAGCTACACTGGCTCTCAGTGGAATGCTGAGTCAGGTTCAAGGTTCTGGTGTTGACCTTCAAGGCCTTGAATGGTCAGGGGCCTCTGGTATGTCCCTGGAAGAGCCTTACGCTCCGCTGAGAACAATCTACTGGTGGTCCCTGGCCCTAAAGACATCTGGCTGTCGTCGACCAGAGCCAGGGCCTTCTCGGCACTGGCTCCGACCTGGTGAAACTCTCTGCCAAATACCACCGGGGCCCTATGGGACATAATGAAGTTCTGCAGGGACTAGAAGGCAGAGATGTTCTGCTGGGCCTTTGGTTGCGGACAGCGACAGTTCCATCATAGCCGGCACCCTCCTCTTCTCCTCCTCCTTTTTTCCTCCATCCTCACTTCGGCCCTATCCTCAACCTGCCTGCAGGTCACTGACGCAGTCCAGGGAGGGGTAGCACAGAAATTGCCTGATGCCGTCTGAAATAACGTAGTCATCCTTTTTTGGATTTTGGTTTTGCCTTGTTTTTAATAGTTGTACATCACCCAGGGCCTTACATCATAGGGAATAGGCGATTTATAAATTGAACTAAGGTTGACGATGATGATGATGATATCTGACAGACAGAGCTTTGACTCACAAGCTTACATCCCGAAAATCTTGTTGACCTCGAAGGTGCTACTGGATTCCAGCCTTAGCTGTTCTGCTGCAGGCCAACACTGGCTGCGTCCTGTTTTTTTTTCTCGGCTGTCTCTCTCCGGACCTCATTTTTATCGACCTTTGCACACACACACACCCTTGCTCGACCTTTGCACGCACACACCCTTTCACTTGGCCCCTCCCCCAAAAGAGTCTGAAATCTCGTTATTGTCTCTGATGCCAGTTTGGCCCGGGGATCCTGAAGGTTTTTGTCGTCTTCCAGGCATGGAACAGGGGGCACTCTGTGTGTGTGTGTGTGGGGGGGAGGCATTTGTGAATTTCCTGCATTGTGCAGGGGGTTGGACTAGCTGACCCTGGAGGTCCCTTCCAGTTCTATGATGCTGTGATCTCCAACTGCCCATTGGTGCTGATGTGCAGAGCCTGGTGTGAACTTGGCCCTCTTTTTCTGTTAGGAGCCTGACGTTCCCATGACTTTGGTGTCTCGCCCTGAAGAAGGTAGTTGGGTGGAAGCGTGGCAGTTAAAAACCTCTGACATTTCTTGAGTTTGACTTTTGACCCAATTGCTTTCACGCATGCTAAGGCTGCCAGCTCTGGATGAGGAATTACCTGCAGCTTTTGGGGGTGGAGCTTGGGGAGGGACCTCAGCAGGGTATAATGCCATAGACTCCACCCTCAAAACCACTCATTTTCTCCGGTGGAACTGATCTCTGTTGCCTAGAGGTCAGTTGTCACAGCAGATCTTCAGGCCCCACCTGTAAGCTGGCAACCCTAGTGAAGAGGAGAGAGATTGGAGTCATACCCTGCCCTTCGCTACCCAAAGGAGTCTCAGAGCGGCTTACAATCTCCTTTCCCTTCCCCTCCGCACAACAGACACCCTGTGAGGTGGATGGGGCTGAGAGAGCTCTTTCAAGGACTGCTCCTGAGAGAACAGTTCTGAAAGAACTTGGGTTTTTTTTACCATTTTATTTTCCATAAAAGACAGAATATAAAAACAAATATACATACAACAAGAAGGGGGTTTCCATTTACAACATATGTTATGAAAGAACTTGTAACTGACTCATAAGAACATAAGAAAAGCCAATGGCCCATCTAGTCCAACACTCTGTCACACAGCGGTCAAAAATACCATGTGCTTTCAGGAGGTCCAGCAGTGGGGCTAGGACACTAGAAGCCCTCCCACTGCTGCCCCTCCAGCACCAAGAATAGAGTGCATCACCTGCCCCAGACTGAGAGTTCCCATCTATACCCTGTGGCTAATAGCCACTGATGGACTTCTGCTCCATATGTTTACCTAATTCCCTCTTGAAACTGTCCATGCTTGTAGCTGCCACCACCTCCTGTGGCAGTGAATTCCATATGTTAATCACTCTTTGGTCACGCCAGCAGTTGCATGTAGAGGAGTGGGGAATCAAACCCTGTTCTCCCGGATTAGAGTCCGCATTCCTTACCCCCTACTTTTCCCCCCGCACTCCCTACCCCCGCACTCCTTACCCCCTACTTTTTCAATATAAAATACAAATATTACAAAATGCAAACATGAGTTGTAGGTATGATAACTGTTTAGAACTATATGAAAATTGAAAAGCAAAAGATGACAATAGATTATGCACTTTAACATAGACAACATTAGTGCACGTTTGAACAACGACAGACTAACATCCATATGAGTATAGATCTGACATGGATGTAGAAAGCAATGTCGGTTAGCTAGAGTTAAAAATCAATCCTACTATAACCGTACTTCATCAATCACTTTAGGACATGCCTTATGTCTAGAAAGGTATTCCAATGTTGGAAACCATGTAGGTACAAACATGGTAAAGGTGTCCCTTGCTCAAAAGCCAGTCGAATCCGACTCTAGGGTTGCGGTGCTCATCTCCGTTTCAAAGCCGAAGAGCCAGCGCTGTCCGAAGACGTTTCCGTGGTCATGTGGCTGGCATGACTAGACGCCGAGGCGCACGGAACGCTGTTACCTTCCCACCGAAGTGGTACCTATTTATCTACTTGCAATTTCTTGCTTTCGAACTGCTAGGTTGGCAGGAGCTGGAACCAGAGACGGGAGCTCACTCCGTCATGCGGCACTCTCGGGTCTTGAACTGCTGAACTACTGGCCTTCCGCAGCCTGCAGTTCAGCGTCTTAACCACTTGAGCCACCGCAGCTCCTCAATGTTGGTTAGCTAGAGTTAAATAATCAGTCCTTACCATAACCATAATTCATCAATCGCTTTAGGAATGCCTTTTTGTCTGGAAAGGTATTCCAAAATGGGAAAACCATGTAGCTACAAACGTGGTAGGGGCAGGTATTTCATCAAACCGCGTAAGACTGAGAGTTTAGTCATCATGTATAAATCCCACAACTTTTTATGCCGTTGTGAAAGAGTGGGTGCCACGGTCGTTTTCCATTGTGCGGCAACGACACTTTTAGCTGCAAAAAGCAATAATGAGACCCCTTCTGTTAATGAAGGTGCCGACCACTGAGAGAGTCTGCACTCCTAACCACTACACCAAACTGGCTCTCACACTAAACTGGCTCTGCACGCTGGATAATGCCCTTTCAATCCACGTTCAGTGCTTTGTGTGCCTGGATTTTATTATACGATAAATTACTCAACACCCTTCAAAGCCTCTTCCGTCCAATGGGCTTAGGGCATAACTTGGGACTGTGCTGCTGCTCTGCAATCCTGTGCACATTTACTCGCGCATGACGTGAGCTCCATGGAACCTGACTTGGGATAAAGTTACTACCTGGCCAGCCCTGCAGTGAACCCACAGACCCTGGAGAAGCTCAGTCCTACAGCATACTAATGGACTCACGCTGGTGTCCGCTATGTATGGCAAGTTGTTCTTTCCAGGGTCTTTTTGTAGAATAACAGCTGCAGGAGCTCATTAGCATATGGTATGCTAATGAGCTATTAGGCTATTAGCATATGCCACGCCCCCTGACATCACCAGAAGTGATGTCAGAAGGGGAAGCAAAAGGGGGGAAGCATCTTCAAAAGCCTCCCCTTCCTTCCCCAGCTGGTCTGGGTGGGGGAGCTAAGAGAGAAGGGGTTTAAAGTTTAAACTCCTTCTCATGAGAGTTGGGCCACAGAAGGAGGAAAGAGGGAAGGAAAGAGAGAGAGTAGAGAGAAGGAAAGAAGGAAGGAAAGAGGGAAAGAAAGAGAGGGAAGAAGGAGGGAAACAGGGAAAGGAGGAAAAAGAGAAGAGAAGAAGGTGGGAAAGAAAGAAAGAAAGAAAGAAAGAAAGAAAGAAAGAAAGAAAGAAAGAAAGAAAGAAAGAAAGAAAGAAAGAAAGAGAGAAAGAGAGAGAGAGAGAAAGAGGAAGAATGAGGGAAAGAGGAAAAAGAAAGAAGGAAAGGAGGGAATGAAAAGAAATTCAGTGGCAATTCAGCCCCATTATACCCTATGGGCCATTGAAGTCAATGGTGAAAACATAGGGTATATTCTGGGGGCTGGAGGGGAGGGGTTTGAGGGAGAGGCTCCAAGATCACAGGATAGCTGATGGAGCCTCTCCCCAAGATACCCACCAAGTTTCAAGAACATTGGACCAGGGGGTCCAATTCTATGGGCCCCCAAGCAGGTTGCCCCATTTCCTCCATTGTTCTCTATAGTGGGAAAAAAGTTATTTTTTTCCCACCATAGAGAACAATGGAGGGAATAGGGGCAACCTGTTTAGGGGCCCATAGAATTGGACCCCCTGGTCCAATGTTCTTGAGACTTGGTGGGTATCTTGGGAGAGGCTCCATCAGCTATCCTGTGAGTTTCGAGCCTCTCTCAAACCCCTCCCCTCCAGCCCCTAGAATATACCCTATGTTTTCACCATTGACTTCAATGGCCCATAGGATATAATGGAGCTGAAATTGACATTCGGCTGCCTGAAAGACTCTCCGGGACGCCGGCTGGGGGCGGGGCTTGGGTCCTGAGCTCCCGGAGCTGTGCTCCGGTGCGCTCCCCCCGAAAAGACCC
>JAPDNY010000002.1:294637039-294826595 GCA_029375565.1 Gekko gecko
TTCTTTCTCTACTGTCAAGTCGCAGCATTAGGGCAATGCTGTAGGGGTTTCAGGCCGCGAGACGGACAGAGGTGGTTTGCCATTGCCTGCCTCTGCACAGCAGTCCTGGCCTTCCTCGATGGACTCCCGTCCAAGGGCTGCACCAGGGCCAACCCTGCTTAGCTTCCCCCATCTGATAAGCTCACGGTCGCCTGGGCCATCCGGGTCACGGCAATCTGGTATTTAGCCCTTGCTAAATAAATTCCTGCCAGCCTGGCAGTTCGAAAGCAAGAAACTGCAAGTAGATAAATAGGTACCGCTTTGGAGGGAAGGTAACAGTGTTCAATGCACCTGGGTGTTTAGTCATGCTGGCCACATGACCATGGAAACGTCTTCGGACAGTGCTGGCCCTTCGGCTTGGAAACAGATGAGCATCGTCCCCTAGAGTCGGATTCGACTGGCTTTCGAGCAAGGGAAACCTTTACCTAAACAAAGAGCCGCGCCCCAAGCAGCTACAGGGGGCAAGAGGAGCTTTGGTTTACTATTTTAGATTCGGCTGTCGATTTGCTTATGTATGCTGTGAGGGATTGGACTCAGCAGGCCCTTCCCTGTTGCTTCTGATTGGTTCCTGGGAGGTTGGAAAACCCCAGCGGCTGTTCCAAATGCCGGCTTGGCGATGTTGCTCTTTCCCTCACTCCACAGGGTTGCCAAAACAAACAGGTAACCACCCGCTGCCATCAATGACCCTGAGATTATCTCCTGTTAGACAGGGTCATACGCTTAGCACTACATATTTGCATCAATGTTAAAAGCTGCCCACAGTCACACAGCTGCCCTCTTTCCTGTTGTAGATTTAGGTGGGCTAGCCGTGTTGGTCTGAAGCAAGAGAACAAAGTTTGAGCCCAGGAGCACCTTGAAGACCAATAAAGTTTAATTCCAGGTATAAAGCTTTTGTGGGCGGGCACACTTCATACAAAAGCTGATACCCAGAATTAAACTTTGTTGGTCTAAAGTGCCACTGACTCAATCTTTGTTCTAACTTTGTTGTCACCTTGCTGTCAAGTCACGACCAACTTACGACAACCTTGTCAGGCAAGGGTTTCGAACATGTGGCCCCTGGGCTTCTATCAGGCCCGCAATGGAACCGGCTGTCTTCTGCTTCTTCTTCCACTTCTGCCGCTGCTGCGTCATCGTAGGTTTGCAGCTTATAAAACGGCACGCTCAAGATTGCAACAGCACAGACATCTTGATGCAATAATTCAGAGTAAGAGGTGTCTGGTATCAGGCACTGCTAAATAAAATATTGCAAGGGTGCTAATGTTTTAAGCATGTTTTTAAGTATTTGTGTTTGTGTCCTTTATAAAGTTTATATCTCCGCTGCCTGGCATTACATTTTATGGCACACGTGGCCCGGCCCAACAAGGTCTCATTTATGTCAGATCCGGCCCTCGTAACAAATGAGTTCAACACCCCTGCTGTAGGGTTTTCAAGGCAAGAGAGGAACAGCCCTGGGCTTCCTTGGTGGTCTCCCATTCAAGTACTAACCAGGGCCAACCCTGCTTCGTTTCGAGGTCTGATGAGATCGGGCTTTCCTGCACTATCCGGGTCAGGTCGCTCTGTTAGGTAGTGACCTGGGAACAATCCACAGCAGCTTTAAAATTCCAGCTGTCCTGCTCCAGGCTTGGCGGGCTGCTCTGC
Organism: Gekko gecko; assembly: GCA_029375565.1. NCBI lineage: Eukaryota > Metazoa > Chordata > Lepidosauria > Squamata > Gekkonidae > Gekko > Gekko gecko. Next base: position 294,638,717 of record JAPDNY010000002.1, read on the forward strand.
TGCCCCTCCCTGTCACCACCCTGAATAATCACGATGTGTTTCCCAAGACCAGACGGAACATTTAAAATATAAGTTTAATTAATTATATTACACTTTTGGTTATGAGCATTTAAAGCTGAGCAAGGGAACAAAGGAGAAAACCGCAGTCCCTTTCCCCTACCCTCTGGTCTTCTCCTAATGATGTTTATATAGGGCAGGCTAGCTTAACAGGAAGTTGCAGTTCAGACTTACCTTAGGTTTCCTGGTCAGGACTTCTCTCTGTTGTCCCTTGCTGCGTTGGCAAGATGGAGCTCTCAGGTAAAAGTTTAGTCAGAGACTGGCCAAGAGAGAGAGATCTTGGAGTCATAGTAGATAGCTCAATGAAAATGTCGAGACAGTGTGCGACTGCAATAAAAAAGGCCAACGCTATGCTGGGGATTATTAGGAAGGGAACTGAAAACAAATCAGCCAGTATCATAATGCCCCTGTATAAATTGATGGTTGCAACCTCATTTGGAGTACTGTGTACAGTTCTGGTCACTCAAAAAGGATATTATAGCATTGGGAAAAGTGCAGAGAAGGGCAACGAGAATGATAAAAGGGTCGGAACACTTTCCCTATGAAGAAACGTTAAAGCGCTTGGGGCTCTTTAGCTTGGAGAAATGAAGGCTGAGGAGTGATGTGATCGAGGTTTATAAGATTATGCGTGGGATGTTTTCTCCCTTTCTCACAATACAAGAACTCGTGGGCACTCCATGAAATTGCTGAGCAGTTGGGTTAGAACAGATAAAAGGAAGTACTTCTTCACCCAAAGAGTGATTACAACATGGAATTCGCTGCCACAGGAAGTGGTGGCAGCTACGAGCATGGACGTCTTCAAGAGGGAATTAGATAAACATTTGGAGCAGAGGCCCATCAGTGGCGATTAGCCACAAGGTTTAGGTCTGGGGCAAGTGATGCACTGTAAGAGAGATTGTTTCTCGTGTCCCGAGAATCTATAATCTACCTGGGGGAGACCATCCCACCTGGGGGTAATTTGGATATTCCTGCCCTAAAAGGAAGAGTCTACTTTCTAACCATTTGGCTCTTAGCAGTCTCTGTCCTCTTTGGGGTGTCACCTGGTAGCAGGGAGTGAGGTAGGAAGCCATTGTCCTGCTTCAGCTGGACTCATTAGCCTAAGCAAGAGCATGATGAAAGCTGACAGTCTCCAGGTAGGGTCTCAAGATCTCCCAAAATTTCAGTTAATCTCCAGATGACAGAGTTCAGGTCCCCCGGAGAAAAGGGCTGCTTTGGAGGGTGGACTCTCTATGGCATTAAAGATACCGAGGTCCCTTCCCTCTCCAAACCCTGCTATGACCCAAATCTCCAGGTATTTTCCAACCCCGACTAGGGTTGATGGCCCTCTTCAACTCCATCCTTGCTAGCTACTGGCTTGCAGCTGGGCTCCTGCACATGGACAGAGAGCAATCACACTGACTGAAATATTGCTGTGAATTCTTGGGTGGAGGGCTTTTCTGCACATAAACATTTGGGTGGGGTTACCATATTCTTAAGAGCAAAAAAGAAGACATATTTCCTGACTGACTACTTCAAAGAAGAAGAAGAGGTTGGATTTATACCCTGCCCTTCACTACCCAAAGGTGTCTCAGAGCGGCTTACAAACTCCTTCCCCTTCCCCTCCCCACAACAGGCACCCTGTGAGGTAGGTGGGGCTGAGAGAGCTCTTGACAGAAACTGCTCTTTTTTCAAGAACAGCTCTTATCAGAACTACGGCTTGCCCAAGGTCATCCAGCAGGTGCAAGTGGAGGAGTGGGAAATCGAACCTGGTTGTCCCAGATCAGAGTCCGCGTACTTAACCACTACACCAACTGGTGATCACTATGGCAAAACATATTTTAAACACCCCAGCTCTGTGATAATTGCTACTAATTAGGAATATTCCAAGGTTCAGGTAGGGTAGCCGTGTTGGTCTGAAGCAACAGAACAAAATTTTAAGACCAACAAAGTTTTATTCAGTGAGTTTGTTGTTCTTAAGGTGCCACAGGACTCAAATTTTGTTAGGACTATTTCTAACCTTCCAACCAAAAAGAGGACATTTTCATTAGTTTTTTAAAAAAAAGAACCCAGAAGAGGACGCCCCCAGGAAAAAGGGCATGTTCTCTAAAAAGAGGACACCGTAAAACCCTACATGTGTGTGTGCATATACATATACAACACCCATCATAGAAAAAAGGCTTATGACATTTAGTGATTACATAGTGAAATGTACTGATGTAAAATTCAAATGTACTTAAGAGAAAAGGCATTAATAGCCGTAATGGGGGTGGGGTTTTGCTAAGCAGTCGCTTACACGTCTCATGAAAACACCATTCGCAAGTTCCACTTCGGCCCATCGGATGCAACGCCGGGCCACGTGCTTCCTGCCTTTCCCCTCCACAGTTGCCTAGCAACAAAGCATTCATTACCCATCGAGAGAGATTCAGGTGGGTAGCCATGTTGGTCTGAAGTAATGGAACCAAGTTGGAGTCCAGTCCTACCTTTAAGACCAACAAAGTTTTATTCAATGTATAAGCTTTTGTGCGCATGCACGCTTCTGAAAATATAGATACATCTGAAGAAGTTTTATTCAATGTATAAGCTTTTGTGTGCATGCACACTTCTGAAAATATATATATACATCTGAAGAAGTGTGCTTACACACAAAAGCTTCTACCCAGAATTAAACTTTATTGGTCTTCAAGGTGCCACTGGACTCGGGCCCACAGCTGCAGTGGGGTATCTCGGGGCCCTGCCCCCTTAATTTACAGCCACACCGCACAAGAAGCATGGGTGAGGATTGGTATGGGTAAGGAAGCAGGTGGCTTGGAAGGTAGGGAGGATTCATAGGGTTTTGATTCTTGAGCAATAGACTAATGAATCAACTCTGGGAAGGGCTGGGAGGGGGACGGGGGTGCAGAGCCTGGTGGATATGAGAGGGGATGTGAAACAGAAATTTAGATTTTGTATGAATACCGCGCCAACATGCAGCCTTGCATACTTCAGCATATGTCCATGTAATGCTCCCTCTAAGCTGGGGAGTCTTGTGAATAAAAAATTCTATGTTGGGAGCTACTGGCATTAAAGCCGTGAGCGAGTGATCTGGTTGCTGTATAAATCAGTTTGCTCTTGCAATGTATCCACCAGAGAACATGTGCTCCGGACAGCCATGCGCGCAGACTGGTTTCAACCGGTCCGACATGCGGCCAGGTGAAGGGCCTGAGCTTTGCTCCAAAAGACAATGGACTTCCCTTCCAATTGGGGAGCCGAAATCCTAGGAAATAACTCAATCACTGTAAATGGCCCAATCACGGGGTGTGGGGGTTCGTGGGGTGTGGGTTTCCTTGGGAATAAAAGCTGGCCTGTGAGCCGGCTTCTCTTGTCTTGTTTCTGATCTAATAAAGTATGTGAGAGCTGAAATCACTCGTCAGTCTCAGTACTTTTCACTGGCGACAAGGATGGGATTCTAACCCTCTACATGAACAACGACCACGAGGAAGAGTATCGCATCGCTGACCCCGAGAGCAGCACCGCACTGCTCACCGCAACCACCGGTTCTCCTGAGCATCGCATCGAGCCCTGCCGCTCACTGCTCTGCTCCCAAGCCTCGCCCGCTGACCCCGAGAGCAACACCCCTCAGGCCCGGCTTCTACATCCTCCGCCACTCTCACCACTGCCATTGCCTCCACGTGGAACGATGGCTGCTCCTCAAGGCAACATCCAGGCATTCGATATCTCCCAGCCCCAGCAATGGGACGCCTGGCTGGAGACCCTAGAAAATCACTTCGACTACCGCGACGTGGTGGAGGCTGGGAAAAAGAAGTCCTTGTTCCTCAGCTCCTGTGGCATGGACACCTTCCTGCTTCTGAGGGACCTCATCAACCCGAAGACCACCAAGGAGGAGACCTACGAGGTATTGGTGAAGGCCCTCACTGACCACTTTTCGCCCAAACCCACCAAGTTCGTGGAACAGTTGGGGTTCTTTGCAAGGATCCAGGGCCCGGACGAGACGACCTTGGAATTTCTGGCCAGTCTCCGGCGGGAGGCCACGAGGTGCGCTTTCCCAAGCCTCACAGACACCCTGCTTAACCAGTTTCTCGTGGGCCTACGTGAGCCCAAGCTATGGCGGAAACTGGCCATCAAAAACGACCTCACCCTCGACACGGCCATCTGGGAGTCCATACGAAAAAGCACACCAAGACTGCCCCAGCACGGCGGTCCACCGCACTCGAGCCACACGGGTTTCCGACGCACTGGAGGACGAGGAAGTGCTCCAGGTTCACAGACGCCCATCAGAGCGGCCCCAACAGGCCCAAGAGGCTAAAGCACAGCCTCCCGTACCTTGTGCGAGCTGCGGTGACGTACATGAGCTATGGTCTTGCCAGTTCCGCTCTGCCATCTACTGGACGTGCAACAAGGCGGGGCACATCGCGAAGGTCTGCTGCTCCTGGGGACAACGGAATAAACTCACGGCGCAGCTCAAAGCAGAGGACCTGCACACCATTTCGGTCCACCACCACCAAACAGTATGTAATTTGCCCCCAGATGGCCCGGACAAGGTGCATGTGACTGTCTGGATTGAAGGGTCCTCCTGTCAAATGGAAATAGACTCGGGCTCGCCATTTTTTATCATATTGGCCAAGACCCTCTGTTCCCTATGCCCGAAGGGGGGGCCCCAGTTGCACAAGCCACAGGGTCTCATGTTACGGGACTTTAATAAGAACCCTGTGGCCGTCCGGGGCTGGGGCAAGTTCAGGGTCCAGTTCAAGGGATTCTTGGGCATACTGGACCTGTTGGTGGTGGAAGGGCGGCTCACCAGTTTATTGGGACTTTCATGGTTCAAACCACTGGGCCTCCAGATAATGTGGCTTAACCAGATCCGGATGGCGGATTGGGAGGCGGTGTGCTGGGAATTTCCCAAAGTGTTCAACGGGACTCTGGGGAAGTACACCAAAGACCCCACTTCGCTGGATTTGGACCCAGCCATTAGGCCCATTCGTATCAAGGCCCGGGTCCCTCCCATCGCAATGCGCGCTAAAATTGAAGCAGAGCTCGATGGCCTGGTCGTGCAAGGGGTGCTGGAGCCGGTAGCATTCGTGCGATGGGAGACCCCCATTGTGACACCTGTTAAACCTAATGGAGAGGTGCGGATCTGTGCCGATTACAAGTGCACACTGAACAAGGCCTTGCAGGACCACACTTATCCTGTCCCAGTGGTGAGCCACGCCCTCGCCTTGCTGGCGGGGGCCAAGGTCTTTGGTAAGCTCAATTTGGCACAAGATTACCAGCAGTTGCCCGTTGATGCAGCCACCGTGGAGGCCCAGACCATCGCGACCCACAAGGGGGCATTCCAGGTCACGCGGCTACAGTTCAGGGTTTGTGTGGCTCCCGGCATCTTTCAGTCTTTTATGGATTCTCTCCTGAAAGGCATCCCCGGAATTCAGCCTTTTCTAGACAACGTCATCGTTGTGGCGCCAGACCCCGCCTCCTTCGCAGACTGTCTCTGCCAGATTCTACAGCGGTTCGACACTGCCAGCCTCAATGTAAAGAAGGAGAAATGCCTCCTGAGAGTGCCCCGCATCGAGTTCCTGGGGTTCGCGGTGGACTCCCAGGGGATCCACCCCACGGACAATAAAGTTCGGGCCATCACACACGCCCCCTTGCCCTCGTCCAAGACAGAGTTGCAGGCTTTCTTAGGCCTGCTCAATTTTTACCACGCTTTTCTGCCCCTCAAAGCGGCTGTGGCGGAGCCGCTTCACCGCCTCCTGGACAAGGACACGCCTTGGGCTTGGGGGACGACGCACACGGCGGTGTTCCAGGGTGTAAAGGACTTATTAGTCTCAAACGTAGTCTTGCACCACTTCACAGAATCGCTCCCGGTGGTCCTCGCCTGTGATGCCTCTCCCTACGGGGTTGGGGCAGTCCTGGGCCACCGGTTGTCTGACGGCAGGGAGGTCCCGGTCGCTTATTATTCACGGTCTTTGTCTTCTGCGGAGTGGAACTACGCTCAGATTGACAAGGAGGTGTTGGTGATAGTGGCTGGGGTAAAAAAATTCCACCACTACCTCTATGGCCGGCCTTTTGAAATCGTGACAGACCGCAAGCCGCTCCTGGGTCTCCTTGCTGCAGACCGCCAAACGTCACAGATGGTCTCCCCCAGGGTTCTGCGGTGGTCCATTTCCCTGGCAGGGTACTCCTACTCCCTATCCCATTGGCCTGGGATGGGCCATGCGGACACCCTCAGCTGCCTGCCTCTGGCCGCCACGGACCCCGACCCCGCTCCCGAGCACTTGGTTGCCCTCGTGGAGGCACTTCCTGACCGGCCGGTCCATGTGCAGGAAGTGGCCCGCCTCTCGGTTTGGGATCCGTTCTCTGTCGTGTCTTGGACTGAGTGGGGAGGGGGCGGCCAGTGGCCAAGGAGGGCCCCGAGTTTGCCCCATTTGCTATCCGAAAACAGGAACTGTCTACATACAAAGGGTGCTTGATGTGGGGAGGCCGGGTGGTGATTCCGGCTCCGCTCCAGCAGCGCGTCACCTGGGAGTGGTAGGGATGAAGGCGTTAGCGAGGAGTTATGTCTGGTGGCCAGGCCTCGAACAGGATATCGAGGACAGGGTGAAACGGTGCCAGCCCTGCCAGGCTTCGCACCCCGAACCATCGCGAGCTCTGGAGAGAGCCTGGGAGTCCTCCCACTGACCCCGGTCTTGGCTCCACCTGGATTTTGCAGGGCCATTCCAGGGGCAGCTTTTCTTCATACTGGTGGATGCATACAGCAAGTGGCTAGAGGTCATCCCCATGCCATCCACCTCCTCGAGATCCGCCATCAGGGCCATGTGGCGGATCTTCAGCGCCCAAGGACTGCCAGACACGCTAGTCATGGACAATGGCACAGCGTTCATCTCCCGGGAGTTCCAGGACTTCACAGCGTATTACAGGATCTGGCATGTGCGTTCCGTGCTGTTCCACCTCGCCACAAACGGCCAAGCGGAGAGGATGGTCTGGACTGCCAAGGACGCCCTATGCCGGTTCGACTCCCTGGATTGGGATTACAAACTGGTGTCCTTCCTTTTTGGGCAGCGCATCACCCCGCACTCCACCACTGGGCATAGTCCGGCGGAACTTCTCCTGGGTCGCCGCCTCATGACGTGCATGGACCGGTTACACCCAGACCAGGCCCTGGAGCATAAGCTGGGAACTGAGGACCAGGATGCCGCCCGAGGGTTCTTCCCAGAAGACCCCGTGTATGCCTGGAGCTACACTGCAGGCCCACCGTGGGTCCTGGCGCGGGTGATACGGGTCAGGAGGCCCCAGTCGTACGAGGTCTCCTGTGAAGATAGCACCGTGCTCCATTGCCACATCAACCAGCTTCGTCACAGCGTGGCGCCGCTAGAGCTGGACGACTCCGAGGAGCCCGAAACCGAACTGGCCAAGGAACAACGACCTTCCCTGAGGGTGCCCAGCCCGGCAGAGATCCCAGCTATGGTGCCCATCGCCCTGTCTACAGAAGCCCCGACCACCTCGAACAACTCAACAGCTGCGCCCCCTTCACCGGCACCGGTAGGCTCCCCGACCAGAACGCAGGTGCCGGCATCTCTACCAGCCCCAGCTACCCGCCGCTCGACAAGGGACAGGAAGCCTCTGGCTTATTTGAAAGACTTTGTTTGCGGGTGCATTTCAGGCCAAGGGGGGAGGGGTGTAATGTATCCACCAGAGAACATGTGCTCTGGACAGAAAAAATTCTATGTTGGGAGCTACGGGCATTAAAGCCGTGAGCGAGTGATCTGGTTGCTGTATAAATCAGTTTGCTCTTGTAACGTATCCACCAGAGAACATGTGCTCCGGACAGCCATGTGTGCGGACTGGTTTTAACCAGTCCGACATGCGGCCAGGTGAAGGGCCTGAGCTTTGCTCCAAAAGACAATGGACTTCCCTTCCAATCAGGGAGCCGGAATCCTAGGAAATAACTCAATCACTGTAAATGGCCCAATCACGGGGTGTGGGTGTGCTGTGGGGATGGAAGTCCTTGGCCTGTAAGAGCCGGCTTCTCTTGTCTTGTTCCTGATCTAATAAAGTATGCGAGAGCTGAAATCACTCGTCAGTCTCAGTACTTTTCAGCTCTGGAGCCACCCTTCCTGAGCTAAGACAAAAAATGTGTGAGGTAAAGGTAAAGGTTCCCTTGCTCGAAAGCCAGTCGAATCCGACTCTAGGGTTGCGGTGCTCATCTCTGTTTCAAAGCCAAAGAGCCAGCGCTGTCCGAAGACGTTTCCGTGGTCATGTGGCTGGCTAAAATGTGTGAACCGGAGGCTAAAAACTGAGCTAGCTCGCATTAACTCAGCTTAGAGGGAACACTGCTTGCATGTTATTGATGTATAACCTAGCTACCGGCGTCTTCATCACAGGCAGCATTGGTACTGATAGATATATCCATAGACATAACATATTATTTTTACAAAGCCCTTCCCTCCCTCATAATGGCTGCCGCACAGGCTACGGGCCTGACTAGACTCCAACGTGGTTCTATTACCCAAAGAGACAGTCCCCCTTTATAGCACGTCCAGCTTTTCAACCACAGAGTTGCGCGCGCCTCCCCCCTTCTTGCCGGAAGTCCGCTCTGCCCCTCCCGCTGGGCGGGGGGAAAAACTCTCTCCTCTTTCTACGCCGCCGCCTTCGCCTCCATCCAGCAAGTCCCGCCCCTTCCCCTCCGTCGCCGTCCCAACCTCCGCTCACACGCCGAGGGGGGCGGGGCGCCTCCCGGACGCCATTTCCGCTTCCGGTTTCCTGCGGGAAGCATCGCTGGTCCTGGGGGTGTCTCTTTCCCCCCTCCTTTCTCTGGGCTCTGAGGCGGAGAAGGGGGACGCGGCGGCCGTTCGTTCAGCGTCGACGCGGAGTCGTAATCCGAATTCCGCTCCGCTTGAGGAAAGGTAAAGCGGCCCGGGGTCTGTGGAGGAGGAGGAGGTGGGGGGATGACGCGGCGAGGGAAGCGCCCGCCGCTCCTCCGGTCCGGGGGCGGTGGGTGGAGAGGCGAAGGAGGCGTGGCATCCTCCGGCGGCGAGGAATTAGCCTGACGGGCTCTTGTCTGGGCGCGAGCGCGCGCGCGCGCGAGAGGCGAGACCGTGGTAGGTTCTGCCTGCGTTCCCTGGCAATGGAGGGACCTCTCTCCGGGTCAGTGATCCCGCCCGCGCGGATGCCCCGGCGGGTCTGCACCGCTCCCCTCTTCTCCCCCCCCGCGAGGCTCCCCGCTGCGTCTCTGCATGAGTCCCTGTTGCAGCTCTCCCTTGCCTTTTCGCGGCGGGCTGCCCCGTCGCGAGTGGCGTGTTGGGGGCCGCGCCACGTCCCTGCCTCGGGTGTCATTGGAGCGTCCTGTCACTCCCGCTGGAGGACGAGCGGCGAAATCAATTCATCCACCCAGATGTCCCGCCCCGCCCTCGCTGCTGTGCTTTTGTCGCCTGAGTCGCGGCTCCCGTTTGGCTCCTTGCAAGTAGTTGGTGTGCAGGAGTGGGAAGGGCGCCTTTGGTTTTGGAGGTGGGGCTGGCGTTGTCTTTTGACGCGCACAGCTCAAGTGGAGGGTTACCTTTTTTTTTTTTTTTTTTACAGCAGGATGAAATAGCCTTTCTACTTCATTTGCACGGCATGTCTATTGAAAATTGTCTAGGCTGTACTTAAAAATGAGCAAAACGCAACGGTAATACCGGTGGCGATCCTGTAGTTGGGAAAGTAATAACTGTTGGGGGCGCTCTGGGTGTATTGCTGTCGGTTCCTTGCTTTACGGTTGAGGCTGATCACGTGGGTATTTTGTATTGTCTCAAATAATCACTTGGCATGTGCCGATCTGCCATTACATGCATAGCTAATAGCTTTATTTTGTATGGTTTTTAGGTCGGCTGTCCTCCAAGGAATTACAAATGTCTGTGGGTTTTGTTTTTTTTTGGCTTGCGTATTCAGCTGCAACTTATCAAGTAAACAGTGATCTAGTGTAGAGAAGGAAAGTGCTGTCCTACGCAAGTGGGAATTTGGGGAGGTGAAAATTCTGCCTCTGGTGTTCTATCGTGAATGGCCACATTCTCATGCAAAGTGTTTTGTTAGAAGTTATCAGGCAATAAACATCCATGTGTGAATTAGACACTGGCTTCTTAGAAGGACAAAAAAACTTCTTTGTAATCCTGGCAGCAGATGCTGGATGGTGATGACTGAAGGAGAGCGGTTTAATTCTCAATGCTGCTGATTAAGATATTCCCAGATAAGACTGTTTTCAGTGTTTGTGAGAGATAATGGTGCTGTAGCTATTTGTTATGCTGTTTCTGATGACCACTGGCTATACTACCATTTAACCACACCGTTGGGATTCATGGATCAAAAACCTTAAACGTGGTACTGTGACAGATTTTGCTGGTTGCAAGAGACCACCACTTCACAGGATTTTCCCTTGTCACACAACTTCTCACCTATACCATTGTATGAAGTTCCCTAGGAGGCATTTAAAAAGGGTCAAGGGCATAGAATCTATATAAAACCACTGAAGCCTGTATTAGTAACAGGGATAATAAGGTAAATTGAACAGGATCAAAGATTAGCGAGAAAGAAACACACTAGTGAGGTAACCATTAGCAATCAGTTAGGAGTTGTAGGATGTTAGAGTTTTCAGTACCTGCGTCCCCGGATGGGAACGGACTGCTGAGGTCTTGCTTTGTCAATAGAAGTTAGCTAGTCATTCATTTATGGCAACTTTCTTTTTTGTTGTTGTTCAGTCGTGCAGTCAAGTTAGACTCTTTGCGACCCCATGGACCACATCACGCCAGGCCCTCCTGTCTTTCACCGTCCTCTAGAGTTTGTCTTAATTTCATGACTTTCTAGTGGTCTGCAATATATCTAGTTGGGCTATGATTATTTGCCTGGGCTTTATGTTGAAATTTATGCTTAATTATTAGAAGTCTATTTTGATTAAAATTCTTTGTTTGAACTGGCTTCTTTTAGCTGTCAGTCATATTATCTAAGAGCCATTCCCTCTCTGCTGTACCCAGCAAGGGATGAAAAGAGGTATCTGAGATATACACAGTACAGGTTTAAGGAAGTGTATAGCCTTCTGCTGCTGCAGCTAACACTACAATCCTAAGCAAGGTTAAACCTAAGTTCACTGAAATCAATGTGTGTACAACCCAGTGTATGGGGTATAACTCTGGGGAATTTCAGACAGGCAATATATTCCAGTTCAGGAACGGTTCCCAAACGGTTTCTAGTCTGACATTTCAGACAGAACCGTTTTAGAACCAGTTTCCTACTGGAATATATTTATACTTTCACACACAAATACTTCTGTCCCGTTCAAGAAATTGGGCTGAATTGTTTTACTTGTAAACCGCTTCCAAGTAGTCTTCAGTTTCTTCTCCCGGATCTGAAACGCTTTTTCCCACTTGGGCGATCTCCGGCTTTTTTTTTTTAATGTTCACTTTAGAACGCTATAGCACTATAACACAATGTCAAAACAGCGCCATAGCGATCCAATCGGAATCCCATCACTGTTTTGAGGTTGTGTTATAGTGCTACAGCACTCTAAAGCGAATGTTAAAAAAAAAAAAGATGGCGCGGGCGGGAAATGGCAGGAAAACAAAATGGTCCAGTCTGAATTGCCAAACTGCTTCTGATCCAGCTCTTTTCTGGTAGGGGAAAGCCATGTGTGAAATGGCCGCCCTGTACCGGTTTACTTCAAGACAGATCAAAAACGGCTTCAAACTGGCTGAAACTTGGTAATGTAAAATTCCCTTCTGTTTAGGATCGGGCTGTTTGAGAGCAATTCTAAGCCGGTCTATTTGGAATCCTACTTGGGTCCATAGAATAGGGCTTACTCCCAGGAAAATGTTCTTAGGATTGCACTGTAAATTACCCAGTAATCCCTGCTGGCATACGATAACACCTCAGTTGTCCAGAAAGGAAACTTCACCGAAGAGATGCTATCTCTGAGGATCTTTAATTTACATTCTTTAAGCAGGGGACCTTTCTCATTCACAAATCTCCAGCCTCTAACTCTAAACTTGACTAAATCCTATCCCGGTACACAGCTCCTTTTGGGTGATTGAGAACACTGCTCTTATTGGCTCCTTGGTTGCTGGGCTACGTTCCTGTGTTCTGTCCATTACCGATCCTGTGCCGTACAAGTTTGGAATCATGCAACCATCTGGTTTGAATTTGTCCATGGATTTGTCTGTGTTCCTGTAAATACTTATTGCCTGTATGTATTCTTTTAAGATTCTCTCCAGCTGTTTGTCATTGGGGAGTCTGGGATGTTTTTTAGCTAGCCAATATGGACTCTAGCTGTTTGTTATGCTGTTTCTGAAGCCCACTGGCTATACTACCATTTAACCACACCATTGGGATTCATGGATAGTAAAGGTAAAGGTTCCCTTGCTCGAAAGCCAGTCGAATCCGACTCTAGGGTTGCGGTGCTCATCTCCATTTCAAAGCCGAAGAGCCAGCGCTGTCCGAAGACATTTCCGTGGTCATGTGGCCGGCATGACTAAACACCAAGGTGCACGGAACGCTGTTACCTTCCCACCGAAGTGGTACCTATTTATCTACTTGCAATTTCTTGCTTTCGAACTGCTAGGTTGGCAGGAGCTGGAACTAGAGACAGGAGCTCACCCCGTCATGCGGCACCCGGGTCTCGAACTGCTGAACTACTGACCTTCCACAGCCTGCAGTTCAGCGTCTTAACCACTTGAGCCTTAAATGTAGTACTGCGGCAGATTTTGTTGGTTGCGAGAGACCACCACTTCACAGAGCCTGTTACCTAGTTGTTTGGAATATATTTGTAGACTACGCATCATTTTGAATCTTACCAGAGCTTGGTGGGGTAGGTCCTGGAGTTCCATAAGTCTGCTTCCTCTATTAGTATGGAGTGTAATTTACAGCAAGTCTAATGTTTGCAGCTCCCATCACTAAGGCAAGTGGCCTGATGAAGCCTGAAGAAATGGTGAAGCAACCTTGGCGTGCCGTCACCGCTCCTTTGGTTCGTGCTGCGGCTATTCCTGAGCCTGGGCCATGCACTTTGTGTTTTCTATTTGAAACACCTCTCTGCATCGAGAGCCGGTGACTGCATCATTCTAAAGCGGGGCTTATACTTTCAAGTACTTCTAGGTCACTGTTCAACTGGTGTAGATGTTATTCATGCATGGTGACAAAACCATTTGTTATATGTATTGTTTAGAGTTGTAATTAGAACTGTATAAGAAGACGGAAGTCTCTCTTGTGATTTGTGCAGTGTGACAGATTATTCTGTTTATTTTTTTGCATAACTGCATTCACTGAATTTCCATTCTTGTGTGGTTGTACAATCTTTACTGGCTTTTGGCCGTGTTGGTAAAACAGTGAAGGTTTCAAAGACTCTGATCTGCATCCCACCATTTCAAAGAGGAGGTCAGTATGGGCATCGCAGTGACAGACTTGTTGTGGTTGGTATTGGAGTGCTGCAAGAGATAGGAGCAGGATATGGCTTGGATGAATCATAGAATGTTAGAGTTGGAAGGGATCTTGTGGGTCATCTAGTCCACCCCCCTGCACTCTGCAGGAGCATAGCCAAAAGATAGCCCTACATACCTACAACTTACCCAAAAGATGGTCGTCCAGCCCCCTCTTGAAAACGTCCAGGGAAGGAGCATCCACCACATCCTGAGACAGGCTGTTCCACTGCTCAACCACTCTTACAGTTAGGAAGTTTCTCCTGATATTTAGCCGGTAACAACTCCCTTGTAATTTCCACCCATTAGATCTGCTCCATCTTTTACATGACAACCCTTCAAATACTTGAAGACTGCAATCATGTCCCCTCTAAGCCTTTTCTTTCCCAGGCTAAACATACCCAACTCTTTCAGCCTTTCCTCATAAGACTTGGATTCCAACCCTCTCACCACCCTGATTGCCCTCTTCTGGACATGCTCGAGTTTGTCAACATCCTTCCTAAAGTGTGATGCCTAAAACTGGACACAGTACTCCAGGTAAGGCCTGACTATAGCAGAATAGACTGGAACTACTAGTTCCCGTGATCTGGACACAATACTTCTGTTAATGCATCCTAAGATTGCATTAGCTTTCTTCACAGCCACATCGCACTGCAGGCTCATGTTGAGCTTGTGATCAACCATAACACCTAGGTCCCTTTCACATGTGCCACAGGCTCATGTTGAACTTGTGATCAACCGTAACACCTAGATCCCTTTCACACAAGGCAAGTCCCTCCCATTTTATATCTGTGCCTTTGATTTTTTGTGCCCGGGTGTAGGACTTTGCACTTATTTCTATTGAATTTCATTTTATTTGCCTCAGCCCACTGTTCCAGCCTATCTAGATCATTTTGAATCTTGACTCGGTCTTCTTCAGAATTAGCAGTCCCACCCAGCTTCATGTCATCTGCAGAGCTGATAAGCATCTCCTCTATGTCTTCCTCCAGGTCATTTATAAAAACATTGAACAACACCGGGCCCAGGACCGAGCCCTGTGGCACTCCACTTCCCTCCATATAGATGCAGAGCCATTTACGAGCACTCGTTGGGTACAATTTTTCAACCAACCATGAATCCATTCAACGGTTGCTCCATCCAGCCCACACTTAACCAGGTTATCCTCAAGGATATCATGAGAAACTTTGTCATATGCTTTACTGAAATGTAGATACACTATATCCACAGCATTGCCAGAGTCAACGATTTTAGTAACTCTGTCAAAAAAGGAGATAAGGCATGACTTAATCTTGATAAACCCATGCTGGCTACTATCAATTAACTCATTCCGTTCAAGGTGCTCACAGACAGAGCGTTTGATAATCTGCTCCAGAATTTTCCAGGTATTGATGTCAAGCTGACAGGCCTGTAATTTCCTGGGTCCGTCTGTTTTCCCTTCTTGAAGATTGGGACAACATTCGCTTTTCACCACTCTTCCGGCACAACACCAGTATTCCAGGACATCTCAAAGATTAGAGCCAGAGGCTCTGAAATAACATCTGTGATTTCTTTTAGCACCATGGGATGCAAGCCATCTGGCCGTGGAGATTTGAAAGTATTTAAGGCAGCTAGATGCTCTCTAACAATTTCCTTACTTGCTCTGGACTGGCATTTCCTCCTTCCTTCATATGCCCTGCATTCTTCAGTTTGTATTCAGCTTGCCTTACGGTTAAAGACCGATGCAAAGTGAGAGTTGAGTAATTCCGCTTTGTCTTCATCCCTTGTTAAGACTTGACTACCTTCCCCTAGCAATGAGCTTACCCCATCCCTGTTCTTCTTTTTGCTCCAAATATAGGCATAGAAATTTTTCTTGTTATTTTTAGCATCCCTTGCAAGCCTCAGCTCCATCTGCACTTTAGCCTTTCTGACACCCTCCCTATAGATTCAAGCCTGCTTCTTGTACTCACCCTCAGTAGTTTGGCTCTCCTTCCATTTCCTGTACATTTCCCTTTTTAGTCTCAGCTCTCCATAGAGTTTCTTGTTCAGCCACCTCAGCTTCATTACCCATCTCCCACTTTTTTTTCTTACCAGAACAGTTTGGGATTGTGCCTTAAGCACTTCATTTTTCAGCATCTCCCATCCTTCCTGTGCAGATTTCCCCTTCAGCATTTCCAGCCACGGGAACCTACCTAATATTTCTCTGAGTTTTTTTAAATCAGCCTTCCTGAAGTCCAGGATGTGAGTCCTACTATGTTCTGGTTTCACATCCCTCACTATGTCGAATTCCAAGCTGACATAGTCACTATTCCCCAAGGATCCTACAACATTCACCTCATCAACCAGTTCTTCCCTGTTAGTCAGAATTAAATCTAGGATAGCAGATCCTCTGGTTCCCACCTCCATCTTCTGAGAGATGAAGTTGTCCGCAAGACTATTCAAGAATCTGTGGGATGCCCCATGTCTAGCAGAGTTAGATTTCCAGCAAATATCGGGATAGTTGAAATCTTCCATAACCACTACATCCTGTCTCTGTGAAAGTTTAGCAAGCTGTTGTACAAATGCATCATCCCGTTCCTCTGGTTGGTTTGGAGGTCTGTAGTATGAGATTAGCCTTTGGAAAATTAGAGACAGTAAGACTTCTTGGGCATTATCTGGGCTTAAGGCGTGGATACTTCAGCACAAGCGTTTCGAGTAGGCTGGTACACAGAAACGGCCTACTGCAAGATATGCCTGAAAGACATAACAGAACATCAGTAGTTGTCACTTAACAGCTCCCACCTCAGAACAATCCTTTACAGCACCAGTGATCTACAGCCCATCCTGGCTAAACAGTCTTTTTTTTTTAAATACACTTTATTAAATTTTCAAGGTTATATAGGGGTAAGGATGCCTTCTGCATACAAATCTTCTCCACTTATAATTTCAAATTACCAAAAGATAGACTGTTAATTTTTAAGAGTTCATAAAGGCTTCTTCATATCATATTATCAAAATATTCATATCTTTATGTTTCTTTTTTGTCCAGTCGTAAAAAGGAGTCCATAGTCTGAAGAAATCTTCCAATTGTCCTCTTAGCATCAAAGTCAATTTATCAATTTCCGCACTTTCCATAATCTTCACTATTAAGTCTTGTTCCGAAGGTATTGTTGGAAGTTTCCAAAGGGTTGCAAATAAGGTTCTAGTTGCTGTTATTACATGTATTATTAAGTATCTTTGATTTTTGTCAAAATCATCTGGTATACAATTCAGTAAAAACAACTCTGGTTGAAAAGGTATCGAAATCTGCAGAACTGTCTATATAAATGTATGCACCATAATCCAGAATTTACGTACAATTTGACATGTCCACCACATATGTTAGACTGTACCTACATGCTTTTTAATGGCGAAACAGTTTTTCACCTAGTCCTTTCTTTGCTTGCGGACATCTCTCCAGCCTAAAACAACTTCCTGGTAACAGTGGGCTGCCTGGCATTGTGGGGAGATGTGCTCCTGACTGTTTGCCAGTTTGGGTTTCTTAATCTCTGGATTGTGACAGTTATGGCCTAGCATTTTCAGTTATGATTGCAAATTTGGGACAGGAAATTTCTTGACTTGCTGCCCGAAGAGGCAACCAGGATTGTGTGCAGTAATGAAATGAAGTGATAATCTCAGGAAAACTGGGCCTCTTTCAGACCTCCAGAGTGGCATTTTATATCAAACTAAAGTGTAAGATCACCACTTAACAAAAGAGGTTATACACAAAAGATGACCCTGAATTTATGACTCCTTCACCTCCTAAAAAAAAAAGATAGCAGTATAAACAAAGGGTTTTTTATTGCTTAGTAAGCACTGTGCAATAAACAATATAGACTAGAGAAGAAAATAAGTGCTTTCTGTTAGTGAATTTGAAGATCCAGGCTGAGGTCCCCAAACTCCACCAGGGTTCTTTACTTTGGATAGATGGAGACTTGCTGAGAAGCTAACTTCTCAAAAGAGAGAGAGGCAGGGAGAGAGAACAGTTGCTGTGGCATAGAACCTTTAATCCATACAAAGGCATTGCAGTAGCATATAGAAAACCCCAATACCTGCTGTGGTGTACACTTCAGAAAGAACAAGGACTATTCCTGACTGTGGACCAAGACCAGCACAGAATCACAAATGGGGTGTTGGTGAGCAGCCCCAAGCAAAGCCCAAAGGTGCATGTGTATACTCTCTGCAGTCGATGGAAACAAATAAAGGTGTCAATAAAAAAAATGTACCGAACATGACAATATCCAGGCCTGCCTATGCTGACATAAGTTTACGAACTGTCAGGTAAGAGTTAGTACTATCTCCTTGTCAAGGATAGAGCAGTAGGGTGCCCCTCACCGATATCTATATGTCATGGCTTTTGCCTGGCACCAGTATCTCTTGGAATGTAAGCAATGCTACAAGGTAAAAGGCCTAATGCAGGGCAGATATATATATATTATACTACTGAGACTGCAAAGGCTTTTGGGAAAATGAACTAAGCAAATGATACCTAGACCAGTGTGAGCTCAATTACAGAAATGGCCTAGGCTCCCCTAGTAACAAATTCTGCCACACTTTCACTTTTTACATCTTTGTGTTGTGACTTCAAAAGTAGTATTGGATCAAATGGTTTCAAATTTAAAAAGACAAGTGATTAGCTTTGTTTAGCCCCCTCCCCAAGAGCCAAACTACTAGATAAAACCTGAGAAAGTTAAGAAATCAAACGTTTCCAAGTGTCTTTGTTATATTACCAATCCAGGAGGGATGTCTTTATCCTTTCCTATCTAAAACGCCCAGAAACTGGCAAATCCACTCCCACTATTGCTGCTGCTTCTTATCATTTGCCAGCCAAGGAGCTGCAGTTTCCAAAGCCAGCGAGTCTACCTGACTCCTCCTGTCTCCCCTTGAAACTCAGAGCTGGTTGCTTTCAGTAGCACTCATCTCTGCTGGTGAAGGCATTCACCCACCCTTCCTCCTGAACTATCTGCATGCAGTGAAACCCCCCGCCATCTTTGCACAGCACCACCTTGTAGATCTGTATACCTGAGTGAAAGATGGCCCACTCTCGTTTAGGAAACCAAAAAGGGGGGGAAATGTGATCTTCCTTTTAAGTAAATGCAGCATGCTGTAAGGGCAAATGACAGACAGAGCTTGGCTTATTCCTGTCTTAGGGAGGGGACAGTGGCTCAGTAGCAGAATATCTGCTTGGTATGCAGAAGCCCACAGGTTCAGTCCCTGGCATCTCCCCTTAAAGGATCAGGGAGGAGGTGATGTGAAGAGCCTCTAATGGAGAACCCGGAGTTGACAATAGTGCCAGTCAGAGTCGACAACAGTGACCTTGATGGAGGGCTTCTAGTGTCCTGGCCCCACTGCTGGACCTCCTGATGGCACCTGGTATTTTTGGCCACTGTGTGACAGAGTGTTGGACTGGATGGGCCGTTGGCCTGATCCAACACTGGCTCCTCTTATGTTCTTATGTTCATATGACCAAGGATCTGATTCAGTATAAGTCAGCTTCATGTGTGTTCATGTGTCTGGGGTCACACGTGAGAGTGAATTACAGCTACCATGCTCAGTTTCATGTGTCGATAGGAGCTTGCAATTGGTGTTTCTGCTTGGGCTAAAATACAAAAAAAAAAATGATGAGCTATCAGTCTCTTTTTTTAAAAAAAAAAGTCTTGATTTTTTAACATGTAAAAAAAAAAATCTACTTTTAGCTATGATTTATAAAAAAAACGGCCTAGTTCAAGTTGAAATCCGAATGCCTACTCTCATAAAACTGGAATTTGAACCCTCTTTTGAACTTAGGGAACCTTGGGTTTCTTTGTAGAGAAAGCCGCATGGAAAAAATTTCCAGCAGTCACGCGACAATGCGGTAATTCTTGTGCCTTGGTCCTGGGAGCCAGGGACTGCACACTCTCCGCAGCTAACTGGCTTAGTTCTTTAAGTTTCAGTCAAAACATGGACACTTAACATCTAATGCAGTGTTTTTCAACCACTGTGCCGTGGCACACTAGTGTGCCGTGAGATATTGTCTGGTGTGCCGTGGGAAAAATTCCAATTTCATCCGTAACATATGAACAATGATAAAATAAAGTATTATTATTTCATAATGGAGTAATTATAAAATAATTTCTTTGTGTTTATTTGATTCCTATTCAAGAGAATTACCTTATATATAGTCAATATAGGCACAGAGTTAATTTTTTTTAACATTTTCTAATGGTGGTGTGCCTCGTGATTTTTTTCATGAAAAAAGTGTGCCTTTGCACAAAAAAGGTTGAAAAACACTGATCCTAATGCATGCAGAATGCCACTTAAGTGTTGTCTGCCGGGCCTTGTTTGCGGTTGCGATTGTTGACTTCCGTGAGATTGGAGTGAGCCAGGACAGTTACAGCCAGTGTTCCCTCTAAGCTGAGTTAGTGTCAGCTAGCTCACAGTTCTTTAGCCTCCAGCTCACGCATTTTTGTCTTAGTTCAGGATGGATGGCTCTGGAGAAAACAAATTTATGCAGCAGCCAAATTGCTCGCTCACAACTGTAATGCCAGTCGCTCACAAAGTAGAATTTTTGCTCACAAGACTCTACAGCTTAGAGGGAACATTGGTTACAGCAGAGGAGAAGGGGCAGGCTAAGACAAAAAGGGACAAGTGACTGCATACACCTGAAGCTGCCTTACATTGAGTCAGCCCATTGATCTCTCTGGGTCAGTCTTGTATATCCTGATGGAGCTGCAGCTCTCCAGGCTCTTGGGAAGAGGTCTTTTATGTCACGGGTTACCCGATTCTTTTTAAACTGGAGATGCAAGGGGGACTGAACCTAGAACCTTCTGCATGCAAAGCACACGCTCTTCTACCAGAGATCTATAGCCCTACCCCATTGATATTTCTTTGTCCCATAACTCCCCCCACACACAAAAAAGAAATAAAAAATACAGTAGAGAGAAGGGGATAACGTCTTCGATGTTCACTCTGGTAAATCTTGGGGTTCACAGTTCTAGTATCCTTTTTTGGGGGGGAGTATTTCTACTGCAATGAATATCAGTAATTGGGGCACATCATGTCTTCATACGAGTTGGGAACCAGCTGCCTGACCAGCCGAAGATGGTAAAAAGCTGTTCTGGCAATGGCCGTGACCTGGGCCTCCATAGAAAGTGAGACAAGGGATGTTACTCTGATGCCTGCAATAAGGAGAACTTAGCACAGAGGGGCTGTAATGCTTTCTCTGTCCAAACCTTTCTGAGTACCCCTGTCACCTGTAATAGTTAATATTTGTTTATTTAAAATATTTGTATTCCATTTTATTTCCTTGGATGCAAGGCAGCTGCAGCTAACAGGTTGCTGGTTATAAATACTATTAGACAAGTTTGTTTTTCCTCTTCACACAGGAAGCCTTTTCAGGGTGATATCTTTGCCCCTGAGAAGATCAGTGTTTTGCGCACAGATATGTCCTTATACTAGTGAGTAGGCAGGCGCATGAAGCATCAGAATCACTCCAGTGATCGAATGCTGGATTCCTCAGTGAAATTTTTCCAGTTCAGATGTAAATCTTTAATGTCAGCCAAAGAAGGCAAATATGCCATGTTGAGGTTTGCCCGTGCTTCTTATCCCACATTTAGCCCATCTGACATGATTGATTTGCAGTGCAACAGTGATAACATCTATAGAATAACAAATTTAGAGTCCAGTGGCACCTTTAAGACCAACAAAGGTTTATTCAAGGTACGAGCTTTTGTGTGCGCGCACACTTTAACAAATACACTTAGAATGGTGAAAAGGTTAAAACTTATAGGCAGCAAATTAACATGCAACATGATGATGATCAAGATATGCAAAGTGACACTAAATAACAAGGTTATAAGGTCAACAGTTGTAAAGCAATAAATATGTCAAACTAGCAGAGAAATGTCTAAAGGTGTCTTTTCTAATTGTGGGAAGTGACTGGGAATCTTCATTTTCCCATCAGGCAGGGAGGGCACTTAACACTGCATCCCCCTCCAAAGAATGCTGCTATGTCAGCAGACATCCTAATATTTCTTGCATACATTCAGTAATCTAATATACTATTATGAAAAATACACTAAAATACATTTAAAAACTGAGGATTTATAGTCCTTGTTGAAAATACATATGTGAGGACTGAATGAGTTAGCATATGTAATGAGATAAAAATCCAATATCCCTGTTGAGTCCTGTGGACGTTTTTGTTCCAAGTGTTGTAATAACTGGTAATTCAGCAATTTCCCTTTCCATTCTGTTTCTGAAGTCCCTTTGTAATAAAACAGCCACTTTGAGGTCACCCACTGAATGTCCTGGAAGGCTGAAGTGTTCTAAGTGTATTTGATAAAGTGTGCATGCACACGAAAGCTCATACCTTGAATAAACCTTTGTTGGTCTTAAAGCGTCTAGAATCCATTAGAAGCTTAGCAGCATATTTGAGCCTGAACATTCACTGAGATCAGCATCCTATCTGAATGTATTATCTTTCATGACTTGTTGTAAAGCACTTTATGAACAAGAGAACTTTCGTACTACTCTAACATTTCCTGAGGAAGATCCAATCTTGAAACATTGTTATATAATACAGAGACGATGTTGATGATGTACCTTTGCACTAGGATTTTCTTATGGTTTGTAGGAATTTATTTATTGTGTTGTAGTGCTTCAGACTGTAACACATAGTAAGCATTTTCTTTGCAAGTCTTGTTGACTGCTTGATTTGTGGGTCAGACTCTCACAACTGTTCATACTTGTTCTTTGGTCTTAAAGGAGCCATTGGACCCTAAATTTGTTGTACTGCTTCAGACCAACACGGCTGAGCAATTGGATCTAGCTATAGAATAAGTCGGACTACATTTATATATGTGTGGAAAATTTTCCATGGGAAAAATATAGCATCCCCCCACCTTACTGTTCCCCATCATCTCCTCTGAGAAGCTGTTACTTTGATCACTAATTTGAGAGAACCGTGAGTTGAAAAATAACCAGGAAACCTAGTCTGCTAACCAAAGTATCTCGTCAGATCTCGGAAGCTAAGCAGGGTCAACCCTGGTTACTTATTTGGATGGGAGACCACCAAGAACTACCCGGGTCGCTACACAGAGGCAGGCAATGACAAACCACCTCTGGATGTCACTTCCCTTGAAAACCCGATGGGCTTGCCATAAGTCGGCCATGACTTGACAGCAAACAAACATCAAAAAACCAAAGTCTGTGTATACCCGGATATGTCTCTTCCTTCCTCCTCCCCCTTCGTCTCTGGGCACTGAGCCGTGTGACTTCCTCTGACAACAGCCTACAGTCCAATCAAGCAATATTAAACTGAGCTGTGCGTACAGATGTAATTCCACTTAAAGCTAGTGTGATTGGAATGTTGGGTTAATGGTTTCTGTGGCGCTGAAGACTAGGGGCTACGGAAAAGGCAACGTAAGGGGTTTTTACCCCCATGAAAAATTGCTGATGGCATGTGAGTATTCTCAGCTTGTGGCTTCAAAAAACAAACAACTGTTGAGAAAATTTTTAGTCGAGGCCTCTTTCTTGGCCGTTCCTTTGGTGTTCTGCACATCTTCCTTGAGAAGTAAAGAGTGTATAATCTGGAGTGAGAATCATTGCTTTTGGATGCTTATGAATAAGGGGATGTCTTTTTGGGGGGGTATTTCTGCATTTTGTGTATGTTTGCAGTGTGTGCGCCCATCATGGCGATCTTTGATGATTCCTACTGGGGCACAGAGAATGTTCAGAGAAGTGGCTTGATAGCCTGCCTCTACCTCTTGGCCCTGGTATTCTTTGAAGGTCCCCCATCAAAGTACTTGCTAGGGTCAGCCCTGCTTAGCTTCCAAGATCTGACGAGGTTGGGCTTGCCTGGGCTCTCCAGGTCAGGGCAATAAGGGGATGTCTTCGTTGGCCTTTGGGTTGGAAGACTGTTACTAATGGAGTAACCTGGTGGTTTTGGCTATGGCCAGCTCATCTGTGAAGTGATGTGAAGCAGGTAGAGTGAAGTAGAGTGGAGCATCTGCTTGGCATGCACTAGGTCCCAGGTTCAGTTTCTGACCGCCAGTTTTATTTGTTTTGTTTACTAGTTGGATTTTTATTCCTCCATTCCCTGCGAGCAGGACTCAGGGTGGCTCACAACAATTAAGAGTACATTAATAAATTAATAGATAAAATCTACAATTACACAATGAATAATCAAATCCAGATGGCCCACAAACATCATACTCCTATGGGTCTATAAAATATGCCCAGAATTGAACAATGGGTAGTGGGCAATCACCCTCCAGAGTCACTCCAGTAGAGTGTTCCACCAGGCTGGATCTCTGGCCGAGCCTAAACAGATATCCTTAGGGCTGGGGACTGCTGGCAGTTGTCGATCTGATGAATGTAGAGCTCTTCAAGGGAAATAGCAGGAGAGGTGGTCCTGTGGATATGTAGGTCCCAAACCACTAAGGGCTTTGAAGGTTAATACCATAACCTTGAACTGGATTCAGTACTCCATTGGGAGCTGATGCAGTTGACATCAGTAGAGATGTGTGCTCTAAAAGATGCCCCTTTAAGGACATACTCCACTGCATTTTTGACCAGCTGAAGTTTCAGGTCAACCTCAAGGGCAGCCCAGTGTAGAACGAGTTACAGTAGTCCAGCCTGGAGGGGACCGTTGCCTGACCAGCCGAAGATGGTAAAAAGCTGTTCTGGCAATGGCTGTGACCTCCATAGAAAGCGAGGCATCCAAGATCATGCCCAAACTCTTCACTGTTGGCATCAATGGCACCCTGCCAAAAGTTGGGAGCTGGATCCCTCTACAACTCAGGCTCAGGACTTCCGTCTTTGATGGCTTTAGTTTCATGCGACTCTGCTGCGATCCACCAGCCACAGCTTCTAATGCTCTGGCCAGAACCTCTGGCGCAGTGTGGTAGTAGATGATGAGGAAGACCTGTACCAGAGACCCTGGAAAGCTGTTGATTTGATGGACCAAGGGTCTGATTCAATATGAGGCAGGTTCCTGTGTGTTCATATGAGTTGATTAATGTGATGAATTTTGAGGGGAGGGGACCTTGCCACTGTCCCTCCCAGAGAGAGAGTTGCTAACGCTCCTTGCCTCCTTTTTCTCAAGCCTCCCTAAAACCAGTTGGGCAAGTTGCACGTACTTCCTGAATTCTCATGAGCTTCCTTACTCTCACATGCCTTCAGCCATTATCTTTGTCCAGAGACAGATGGAATCTTACAAGAGTTTGGGATGCCCTGTAAGGCACATCTGGCTTGAGGTAGCAAATCATTAGAAGAAGAAGAAGTGATTCTTCACTCGGAGTTTCGGAGCGGCTTACAAACTCTTCCCTTCCCCTCCCCACAACAGACACCCTGTGAGGTAGGTGGGGCTGAGAGAGCTCTTTCAAGAACTGCCCTTTCAAGGACAGCTCTTGTCAGAACTATGGCTTGCCCAAGGTCATCCAGCAGCTGCAAGTGGAGGAGTGGGGAATCAAACCCAGTTCTCTCAGATTAGAGACTGAGCACTTAACCACTACACCAAACTGGCTCTCAGGTGTTCGAGCTACCTCTGTGGGTGCTGCAATAGCAATCTTAGGATCAGTAGATGGGGCAATGGAGTGGGAAGGTGCCAACATCACATGACAAAATGCTTTGAACTGCCATTGGATTTTGCCTCAAGTTACAAGACCAGTAGGTGTTTCTTTTCAAGTGAGAAGAATGCACCTCTTCAAAAGTACCAATGCATATTTCCCAGTGGAATAAAAACACGCTGTCTGTTAAGTTATCAGGCAGTGCAGTGTCATGAGCATGGATGAGGATGAGCTGACAGAGCCTGCAGAAACCACAGCTGGCCCCTCTGAAGCAGCAGTCTTCACACCTGGCTCAGATAAGAAGGAAGAACTGTAAACTGAAAGCCCTCCTGACTCACCCCTACATGTGACTCATTTAAAGGAGCGACTGCAGCAAAACCTAGCAACCAGGTGAAGAGAGGCCAGGCTACAGGGGAGACGCTCAGCTAGCCCAGAGTTTGTGCAGCTGGCTAATTGGTAACAGCATTTAACTCCACACTCTGGGCAGTACTCTTCATGGAAGCAAACGAGTCCGTGCTGCTCACATCCACTTCAGCTTGGTTCTTGCACCTAGACCTTTGAACCCCCTGGCTTTGGACTTGGCTCTGTGTTCCTGGCTCCTGACCCTGGCTTGGCTTTGGACTATGTTTCTGGTTAGTGCTTTTGGACTTGGCTCTATGTTTCTGGGTCCTGACTCCAGATTGGCTTTGGACTTTACACTGTCTTCTTGGCTCCTGACCTTGGCCTGTTCTGGACTCCCTTTGACTGGCACCCCAGCCTGTGACATGCAGCTATCTTCCCTGGCATATGAAAACCCCCATTTCCTGTCTTTAGGGAAGCGTGAGTTTATCATGATCCTTGAAGATCATTTGCTTTTGCCTAAGCTCAGCCACCGAGGAGATGAGCTTCACAAGGAAAACTTTTTTTTGCTTATGCTCCTTCTGCCCCCTGTCTTGAATTGCACAGGTGGAGTATTCCCTTGTTAGGACCAATAACAACTGGGGGGCTTACTCTCCAGGTCCTGCCACAAAACACGTTTCACCAATAATAATCCCACTTATGTATCAGACCTGGATGACCCAGGCTTGCCCACTGTCATCAGATCTCGGAAGCTAAGCGGGGTTGGTCATGGTCAGTACCAAGGAAGTGCAAGGTGTCAAACTCGGGGCCTCCTATGCCATAGAATCTCTCTGTTCCGTCTTTCTCACTTGTAACTGTTCTGTATCTGGACCGGGGGGGATGGGTGATTGAACGGATGCCTGCGTGGGAACCTGCTTTGCTGAGCCGCTTTGTAACTGTTTTCCCGGTGGGAAGAATGTGAGTGTCCTTGAAACCAGTCTCTGCCAGCTATCGTGTCATATATAAATAACTGTGGAGTAGCGGAGGTGGGGTGGGGTGAGGATCGCACGTTAGTTTTAGGTGGGCTGAGTGGACGGCATGATTGGACGGGTCTTTGCAGGGTGCTGTTTGAATCAGGTATAATATCGGCCTGGCACCAAACCCAGTCAGTTCTGACCAGGGGTCATTTTGTAGAAAAAGAGCTGCAGGAGCTCATTAGCATATCTAATAGGCTATTAGCATAATAGCACATTAGCATATGCCACGTCCCCTGACATCATCGGAAGTGATGTCAGAAGGGGAAGCAGAAAAGGGGGGAAGCATCTTCAAAAGCCTCCCCTCCCCTTCCCCAGCCAGCCTGCCTGCCAAGGCGAGCTGGGGGGGGGAGCGAAGAAAGAAGGGGTTTAAAGTCTAAACCCCTTCTCGCTAGAGTTGCACCACAGCGGCGGTGCACTCTTTCCATTATATTCTATGGGGCCATAGAATACAATAGAAAGAAGGCGCTCAGAGGTGGGGTGGGAAGCTGGGGGTGGGGCTTGTCACTGCCACCATTGGTGCCCGCTCCTGGGCTGCTGGAGCTGTGCTCCAGCGTGCTCTGGCCCCAAACGACCCCTGGTTCTGACACAGATGGCTTCTACTTGACATACCTACATATCTCAGTAAACAAATCTTTGCCACAGAGTGTTGTTGGGAGTGAGTTCATGCAAGAGTCTGACACAGGGTTGCTATGCAGAGGCAGGGAATGTCAAACCTATGGGGTCACCATAAGTTATCTGCGACTTAACGACACATTCCACCACCACCATGGATGAGAAGCTTGCTGGCTGCACCTCTTTCTTTAGTGTGGGGTCAATTAGTGCCTTAGGAGATAAAGGCAGACTCTTCTGTCAGACAAAGGGTAACAGCAGGTGGATGCTTTATAGCCCTTGCCTGGGTCTTATCCCAACTCCTGCCTCACACTAAAAATGCCATATATGTCCCTGAAACGGGGCTGTTGGATGTGATTGCCCATTCCAACAAATACGCTTGTATTTTAACATCAGAGTGACCCCGGTTCATAACTGAACTCATTTATACGTACCAAACTGAGCCGTAGTTTTCGAAAGCTGGCGGAGACGAAGAGGAAGTGGCTTTTATTTTTGGAAGCGAAACGAGACAAATATTTGGATTAGATTATTTTTAATCCTGCAAATGTGTTTAGCCATGGGGGTAGATGGCCATCTGATTTAACTCGACCGAAATCGTATTGTAATTTTAAATGTCTTAACTGATATCGTGCATGGTTTTATTCACTGTCATGCACCACCCTGAGCCCTGCGTACAGAGAATGGGCGGTATAAAAAACTAATTTAACAATAAATAATAAATACATAGAATGCTTCCGTCTGCCTTGCTCTTCTCAAAGATTCGAGTTCTTATTAGTTATTGTCAGTATGGAGCCTGGAGAGGGCAGGTAGTTTGTATTAACATGGCGTTCAGGGGTATGATCTTGTATATGTGGCTTTGATGATGTTCCAGCACCTTGGGTTTGGATGCCGAAGTTTGTCAGTGAGAAGTATTTTAAAATATGCATTTTCTTATGTGTGTTCTAGGAATCTCGCTATGTTATAAACCAGTGGTTTTCTACTCATGAGTTGGGATTCTCCGGCAGATCATGTCCTGCTGGGACGTGAGTCTCCACAGAGCCACCGCCACTATTGCTGTCTTTTGGAAGGGCCTGTTGCCAATTTGCATGCATGGAGACCAAGTCATGATTTCCTTCATCTGCTTTTGCGTATGCACTGAGAAGAGCACTAGATTGGCAAGGAGAGGTCACTCATTCATCACTGTAGATTCTTGGGGCAAAGTCCACAGTTCTGGCCTTGACACTGGTGAGGTGTATAACTCCCTTTCACATGTCATCTTGCCGCATCCTTGCAACTTAGTGGAATTCCAGGACTGAGAAGGTTCAGGATCACTGGTCTAGTGGATTACCTTAATGACATTTCGTTATCGTGTACTGCTAGTGATGAGCTCTCAGAAGACTATATGTGGCAGAGCTCTACAGCTCTTGTTAACTGGCCAACTATGACAGAAGCGCGCCATACAGTTGTCAGTGTGTTATGAGATCATGCATAATTTTTTGTTGCTGTCAAATTGCATCCAACTTATGGTGACCCCAGAGGGTTTTCAAGGCAAGAGATGTTCAGAAGTGGTTTGCTATTACCTGCCTCTACATTGCAACCTTCAACTTCCTTGGTGGTCTCCCATCCAAATACTAACCAAGGCTGACCCTGCTTTGCTTCTGAGACCTGACAAGATTGGGCTAGCCTTATCCAGGTCTGGGCCATGGAGAAATTCTGATGAAATGTTCCATAAAGTCCAAAATGTCAGTGTGGCTAGCAGTTTGCCTTTTTATCCACTGTTCGGTCACGTTTAGTGAATGCTGCTTGCTAGGAATAATTCAGAAATGCTCCTCATCTGAACCCCCACCCTGATATTTGAGTTTCATATTATCTAGTCTTGTTTCTGAAATTTAACTAATATTAAGACTGCTCTTTTATTCCGTTCTATTCTTCTGGATTATTCTTGTGCTGTAGCTTTGGATTCCAATGCATTTTTGTCCCTTCTGCTACTGAAATGCAGATGTTCTTTGATAAAACATGGAAGAAAAGCAATGGTGATGGGATTATGCATCGGACAGTCTCTTTTTGAGTGATGGTGTGAGGCAAAGCATCCCTGGCCTCCCTCTCATGGGTTAATGTGAATAGTAATGGTGGGTCCGTCCTGCAGGTGTTACTAATTGGTCTCTCAGCCTTATCATTTCAAGGCCAGAGATGGAAGTAGAGTGATTGGAAGTAGAGTGATCGAAGTAGAGTGATGAGAACGTGCAGTCCCGTAAGATGGGTGGTGGTGGAGAGTCAGGGGTGATGAGGTAATTTTCTGGAAGCTGCTCTTAAGAATGTGTCCTGATTGGATGTCACCATCACCTGAGGTTGCTGAGCTGCAAAAGTATAATTGAACTAAGGCCCAGAAGAAGAGAGACAAGCTTGGATTCTATGGGATCAGAGGCCTGAACTATGCTGGCATCATAGAGAATGCCCGAGTTGTGGCCAGTGACTCTTGGATTTAAGGTTTGTGCCATCTAACACGGGTTCTGAAGTGTGTCAGATAGCTAAGCTAGTTTTCTTGTAACCAGCTAGTTACCACCTGTCCTGGAATGCAGGCAGAGTAAAGCAATAGAGCTAGGCCATGGAGCAAGGCAACAGAGCCAGATCGCAGTCAAGAGTCCAGTCCGCAGGTCAGATACCAGTTTAGCAGCAGTCAGAGGTCATGCGTTGTTCAAGAAAGCAGAGTTAAGGCACTCTTAGGCAGATCTGAAAAGGTTCAGGCAGATCTGAAAAGCAGCGTCGAGTGTCAGTCCAAAGGTCACAGGAGGCAGGCAGAGTCCAGAGCTGTGGTCATGAAGTTCATAGGGTTGTGACGAGTTGTTTCCACAACCTGCAGTTCTCCAGGTTGGGTTTATATAGGCATTCCTTAACAATCCTGATTTAAAGCCACCTGCTCGGAGGTGCTCCCGCACTTAGAACTGCTGCCATTAAGCAGCTAGTGTCGAGCCAAGAGGCAAGCACATTGCATGTTCTTAAGTCTTGTCAGAGCCTTTCTCCCTTCGCTGTTCAGTTAACAAAGGAGAGCCTGGTGGGCTACCTTCCTACAGCTGTGCTTCCTCAGCTGCTTCAGAGCTATGAGTGGGTGGGTCAGGGTCAGTTGCCGGCAATGCATTGTGAGGCTCCTGTATGTCTAATCCACTAACTTTAGCTGGCTGCATGTGACTCCTCGACTCCTGAGGAGTTTTCAGCCACCCTGGACTCAGGCTGGTCAAGCCGGCCCATGACACCATCTTGGTTGTGCTACCTCAGATACTAGTTTGTGTAACGGAGATTAGCCCTAACTAGTCCTTCTAATCCTTTGTTGGAAATCAGAGATCATGTATATTTATTTACAGAATTTATATCCTGTCTTTCCGCCTTTACAAAGACGTTCCTTTGTATGTCTTCCCCTTGAAACTGCCTCTCCACTTCCCCTTGAAACGTGCCTTCTCACCAGTTTGGATTAGCCCACAGTCTTTTGTCGACCGTTCCATCTAACCGCCAAACCCGGGCATCCTCCATTAAGATGTGCTTCCTTACAGTTATAGTGCCTGTGTTGTGGAACAGCTTGCCGGATGAAACGCTCGCTGCTCCCTCCTTGATTGCTTTTAGCAAAATGGTGATGTTCAGCGGAGCATTTGGCACAAAAAGCAAAGACTCTGGGGACTGTCTGTTGTTGGTATGAGTTTGTTTTTATTTGCATTCTCAGTGGTTTCCTTCACGAGAGGGAGGGTTTTATTGTAAACGGCTTGGTTTCGAGTGTCTGCGTTAGCTGCTTCGAGCTCTGGACAAGCAAAATAAAATGTTCCCAGATCAATTAAAATACCTTCTATTTTTTTTGGTGGAAGCTGGGACCCTGGAGGGCCTTTCTGAAGGACTAAACTGCTGTAGAACATCTTTGGATATGGTTGAGATGGGAGGGGGTAGCTTAGCCCTTGGGGAAGAAGTGTGGCACCCCCCGTATGAGGGACTGTGTTTAGGTATTCTGTTGGAAGCAGAGCCTTGCTGGGAAGGGAAGCTTGCATCTTAAAACGGCTAGGAAAAGGCATCTTATGTTGGGTTCAGTCCTGGTTGTAGTCAGCTCCTTGGCTGCCTTGAAAGGTGTAAGCACAGTTTTGGGGAGCCTCACTTATCCCTCAGACTGGACTTGGCTCAAATCCTGTGGTTCCGAGTATTTATTTTACTTAATTTGACACCTGCCTTTCTCTCCAATGGGGCCCAGAGTGGCTTACATCATTCTCCTGTCCTCCATGTCATCCTTACAGAAACCCTGTGAGGTAGGCTGGGCTGAGAGAGTGTGACTGGCCCAAGGTCACCCAGCGAGCTTCCCTGGCAGGAGTGGGGATTCAAACCTGGGTCTCCCAGATACTAGTCCGACAGTCTTAACCGCTACACTGCAGTGCCTCTCTGTTTTTGAGGAGTGCAGATCCTTTGTCTCCTGACTTAGCCGCCACTGCTCCTGATAGCTCTTGTCCACTTCCCCTTGCTAACTATAGTCAGAATAGGGGAAAGGCTTGGTCAAAGCATCCATTTACCTTGGATCACGTACAAAATTCTATCACCATTATCGGAAACAGGACCGCCCTGCCGTGGAACTTCCCCATTGCTTTGTTCTGCCCGTCTGATAGCAGCGTGGGTTGTCTCTTTGCGTGCATTAGACACAGCTGCAGCTTCTGAGAGAGGCTGACGGACGTCTTTCAAAAGCAACGTGTAAAAAAAGGCCACGAGACCTTGAACGT
The DNA here is from genome assembly GCA_029375565.1 of Gekko gecko. Taxonomy (NCBI): domain Eukaryota; kingdom Metazoa; phylum Chordata; class Lepidosauria; order Squamata; family Gekkonidae; genus Gekko; species Gekko gecko. The sequence goes on from JAPDNY010000002.1 coordinate 294,670,405, forward strand.
GCCGTGGGTTTGTGTTCCGCTAACTTCTTTGGCTGTGGAAACATCGCTGCTTCTGCTAGTCTCGGTCTGCATGTTTTTCGTTACATAGTTTGCCCGAATCTCCTTTGCCTGGAGCTGGTACCCTTCTGCATAGATCCCGGCTAGGATAACGCAGCGAAGGCCGTTTCTGCCCCAAAGAGCCGACAGCTGAAATAAACCAAAACTGTGGGATGAAGCTTTTCTCCAGCTGAGCGTGTCAGGATTCACGGTGCCTTCCCCATCCTCCCACGGTTTCGTCTACCGCAGACAGTCTTTCACTTCCTAAGGAAGAAAGGTTATACGAACCTTAAGGACACTCGATAATAAAAAGAAAGCAAATCTATAATTGGCATATGCTCCCGAGGCGCCTTCCTTCTGCCCTCTCTCACAGTGCTCCCACCCTCCTTTCCCTTTTTGGGGTGACATATGCTTAGCATTACATGGGGATGCTAAATATGGTGACCTTAAAAACTAGAATCTGCAAACTACGATTAGTATTAAGGCTCGTTCGTGTGCGGTAATAGTTCTGAAAAGGGGAGGATCGCTTTAGCCATGGTTAGAAGATTGAACAGTGTTCGTATGAATCAGTAGAGACATTTTGCAGCAAAATTGCATGCTCATCATAATTGCATTACGTGTCAGATTATTATGTCTATGGTCAGGTTATGCACATGGGTGTATCATTCCAAATGGCTGTAATGAGTTTTCTGATCTAATCTGTAATGAGTTATGGGGGAATAAGAAGCTGGTCTAGTAGCTTATATCATTGTTAGTTGCTTCTAATGGCGATTAGTGTACGATTTTGCTAAGTCAATCCCACTCAATCTACTGATGTGTCTATATATCTAATAGCATTGTGTGGCCCACATCTGTGGATGTCTAAATCTGTGGATTGGGGCCACGCTGACACTGACATCGGAGACCCTCCAGGTTTGCAGAAAAATCTAAAATCACAAATGAAGTGGAGGGGGTAAATGTGGAGCTGGTAGCAGATGCTGGGAGCTGCTCTGAGCCTGTCTGTAGAAAATGTTGGGAGGTGTTCTGTTCCTGGAGTGGCTCCCAGTTACTCCGGCCGCTGTGGCTGGGCTCAAAGGTGGGTGGTCAAGCTACCCAGGTTTGGCAGTAGTAGATTTAATAAAAGTTTAATTAACTTATTGTATGTTTTAATTATAATGTACACTGCCCTGAGCCCTCTGGGGAAGGGCTGTTTATAAATCGAATTAATAGAATAAATAAGCATATGCCTGTAACCAGTGCTCCCTCTAAGCTGTGGAGTCCTGTGAGTAAAAATTCTACTTGGTGAGCTACTGGCATTAAAGTTGTGAGTGAGTGATTCGGCTGCTGCATAAATTAGTTTGATCTGGAGCCATCCTTCCTGAGCTGAGACAAAAATGTGTGAGCTGGAGGCTAAAAAACTGTGAACTAGCTCACACTAACTCAGCTTAGAGGGAACACTGCCTGTAACCCTAACCCGACTTCTGTTAGCCCAATAAGGAGACCCTTATATGTACAAGCCAAAAGTACACACAAGGGAGATTGATTCTGGAAGGAAAAAGCAAAGCTTTGATACATTAGAGCGAGGAGAAACATTACAAGTTTTCCTAAGGTGTGCAAAGAAGCAGTAGCAATTTTATAGTCTTTTTAATAGACTAAAATAGACTGCATTGTAGGAAGCTTAGTAAACATTAATCAGGTCACTTATGTATTCAGCTACTATCTAAACTACAACAAGTCTTACAACCTGTTTTTCTCTTTGGTCCTTGTCTTATTCTTTCATTGGCTGAACAACATTAACATGTATGGCTTGCTCAGGCATGACTGTAATGGTCTCACATTAATAGATCAACTTTTTAATTTACCCTCATTACTTTGAAACAAGAACTGACTTCATAGAATCATAAAGTTCCCATTACGTGTTCTTTGATTCCATTTTCTCCCCTCTCATGCAACCCAGACTTGCCGTCTATGATCTGCACCTATCCAAAAGACTTTTATAAGTCTTGGAAACTTTCTGATAGATTATAAATTTATTATGAATTTCCAAAACCAAACCTCGATCCATCAAGATATATCAAGGTGGGTACCCATGTTGGTCTGAAGCAATAGAACAAAGTTAGTGTCCAATGGCACCTTTAAGACCAACCAAGTTTTATTCAAGGTGTGAGCTTTTATGTGCATGCACACTTTGTCGGAAAATGAAATAGAATTACATATCATAGTTGTATATATAGGAGTGGTTTGTTAAATTAGCATGCAAAATAGTGAGGACACTTTTTTTTAGCAGATAAAAAGAATGACAAGTTAGTTCCTAGTTATCTGTTTCAGTTCAACTGGGGGGGAAAAAAACCTGTAGGTAATAAATATGTTACAACTGGAGATTGATGTGCCCTAATTTGTGAGAATCCTATCCTTAGACCGCATCCATCTGCTTTCAAGCATGGAGGTGAATTTTACAGCATCTTGGCTGTGTAGAGTGTTTTCCTTATTCCCAAAACAAAGAACTGCATTTAAATCTATCATTCCAAATTACATTACATCTCTGACATGACACTGTATCCCAGGAAAAGGATTCGGTCAGTTAATCCCTTGTTTTATTGAACCAAAATGTTATTACTACTCTTAACAATTAAGAATATATCTTTTATGAGCACTGGGGAGCAGAACTTTTCTTGCACACAGATAGCCCCCCAGTCTTCAATAACTCCTCCTCCACAATAATACAACAGTTAACTTGAACATGGATGCTGGTACCAGAGCTTGCAATAAACCAGATGCCAACTTTGCTGCCACATGCACCCAAAGAAACATAGAACCACAGCCACAGATAAACAATAAGAGAGAGAAAATGCAAAGCTGTGTCTAGACGCTAAAGTAAACAATTACTTATGAATTGTGTCCAAATAGTGTAATATATGACAATAGCAATGCAATATGAATCAGTGTAAGGTACACTGAGCGCCGAAGGCCGAGCGCTGAAAAATAGATTCTTTTGAATTATGATGCTGGAGAAGACTCTTGGGAGTCCCCTGGACTGCAAGGAGATCAAATCAGTCAATCCTAAAAGAAATCAACCCTGACTGTTCCCTGGAAGGCGAGATACTGAAGCTCAAATACTTTGGCCACCAACTGAGAAGGGAGCACTCACTGGAGAAGAACCTGATGCCGGGAAAGATTGAAGGTCAAAGAAGAAGGGGGCGGCAAAGGATGAGATGGTTAGGCAGTGTTATCGAGGCAACGAACATGAAATTAAGCAAACTCTGGAGGACGACGGAAGACAGGAGGGCCTGGCGTGATGTGGTCCATTGGGGTTGCAAAGAGTCGGACTCGACTGCGACTGAACAACTTAGGTACAAAAGTACTATATAACAATAAAGTCCAAAACAAAGGTCCAAAACAATAGATTGACGAATTTTTCGGATAAAGTATTCGTTTTGTGAGTCGTCTTCTGAATAGGACTGATGTATAACTTCAAACGGCAAGAATCATTTTTAAAAGAAAAAAGCAATTCCTATGAAAGTCTGCAGAGCATATCAAACTACTACGGCCAAGCCATAATGTTCACCGTATTTCGAAGACAAGAATGTAGCCTTCACATGCACCCAGACAATACGATCACTGGACCTAACAATATCAACTATGCCATCTCAGGTTCATACACTTGCTCATCTTCTTATACTGTATATGCCATTAAATGCCAACCATGTCCTTCGGTTCTCTACATAGGACAAACTGGTCAAATCCTATGCCAAAGGATAAATGGACACAATTCAGACATCAAGAATCACAAGACTGAGAAACCTGTAGGCGAACACTTCAACTTTCCAGGACATTCTATGGGTGACCTCAAATAAATAAATAAATAAATTGGTCAGATGGACTCCCATTCTAGGTGTATTTGAACAAGTGAACAGTGACTCAGGAAAGGTCATACCTTGCCACATATTTTGTTAATCTTTAAGGTGCTATTGGACTCTTGCTCTTTTTTTACTGTTACAGACAGACTAATACGACTACCTATCTTGATATATCTCAGAGTAGAAAGGAAATTCAGGAACAGACTAGAAAGGGAAATGGCTGAGTTACAAGTCATCCCAGCACTCAGAACAGAGGAGCCCCCATGACTTTACAGGGATATTGGTTTCTTATCTCGTTACGTATCTAACCACTTTCAGACCTTGCATTTGTATTCCCACCAATCCTCCAGAAGAGCTATACATCCATTTTATTTCTTATTTGCAATAGTAGATTTAATGAATGTTTAATTAACTTATTGTATGTTTTAATTATGATGTACACCACCATGAGCCCTCTGAGGGAGGGCAGTTTATAAATTGAATTAATAAAATACATAAATAATTTAAGTGTAATGAATAGTAGAATGTAATGTAATTTGGAATGACAGACTGAGGACTGTCCATAGGGTTTTCTTGGCAAAGATACTGGAATAGGTTGCCATTTCCTTCTCCTTTGGACTGCAAGGAGATCAAATCAATCAATCCTAAAGGAAACAAACCCTGACTGTTCCCTGGAAGGACAGATACTGAAGCTGAAGCTCAAATACTTTGGCCACTAAATGAGAAGGGAGCACTCACTGGAGAAGACCCTGGTGCTGGGAAAGATTGAATGTAACAGAAGAAGGGGATGGCAGAGGATGAAATGATTAGATAGTGTTACTGATGCAATTAACATGAAATTGAGCAAACTCCAGAGGATGATGGAAGACAGGATGGTCTGCGTGATGTGGTCCATGGGGTCGTGAAGAGTCGGACTGGACTGTGCAACTGAACAACAAAAGATTGAGGACAGAGGATGATGTAAGTTTGCCTCCACACTGGAGAGGAGACAGATGAAGTATGAGAGCATTCAATTATTTGCACCATTCCACAATTAAGAAGGGTACATCTGCCCATCAGTCTCTGATTTTGATATATTTATTTCCTTCAATATGTGTCCCCTCCCAGAATTGCATCTGTTGAACAACTTTAATATGCTGTACGCTAATTTCCTGCTCACCCTCTAACTGTATGTATCGACTGGAAACTTCCATTTCAGTGTATCTGAAAATACATATATTCTGCAATTATATAAAGGGGCCTGTGCAAATCCAGAGTGCCTTAGAAAATGACCTTGTTTATCTTCGAGAATCTGCGTGTGAATTCTGCCTGCTAACGTTTTGATCAGGAGTCCGCAGCATGATGCCCGTGGGGGCCATGGTGCTCTCCAACACCTTTCCTGGTATCTGCTGTTTTTGGAAACTGGGCAAGGCCAGATGGAGCTTCTGCCCAGCAGAGTTTCTGACTGACCACTGAAGATTTGATTGGCTGTGCAGATTTGTTAATATGTTGCTTTGGTAGCAGCTGCCACCACATCCCAAGGATGTCTGTGCGACTGAAGGTAAGCTGTGGCAGCCATTATGTGGCTGGCTCCGCCTCCATTGCTGTGCCCACCACACTATGTCAGAATTCCAAAGGTGCCCATAGGCTCAAAAAGTTTGGGGATCCCTGATTTAAATATTAGAAATTGCCACCACCAAAGCACTGTTCTGTGTCTAACAACAAAAGCCATGCAGTACCTTTTATTAAGACTAAGCAAAATGATGTGATGTGTTGGAAGCTTTCAAGTTCTCCCAGACTCTTCATCACCCAGAATGTTGAAAGGCAGGGAAACAATGGAGGAAACTCACTCTACAAAAAATAGAGCATCGAGACTCCCCTCCCAATCCTTCCGTTTCAGTAAGTACGGGGGCTATGGTTTGCTGGTTTCTGTCAGAGTCTGGAGATTGAGTAGCCTAGCACACAAATTTCTGGAATTCCTCCCCTCCTTTGTCTCTTTCAAGTATGTTTCTGATTTATGTGTGGGAAAAGGCCAAGGCGATAGGTTTAGGCAGAGTATAATTCACTTTATTTCCCTTCTCGCTATCTGTTCCCTCTCTGGCTGGCTCCTGCCACAAATTCCACATCGTCTGAGATTCTTGAATGGGATCGGTTCTGAATTGTTACACAGATATATACAAGGCGATAAACCGTCTACAGCGGTCCTAGCCCGGTGCGTGGCACAGCCTTGCTTAATTGTAAATTTGGATGCAACCTCCTCCTTCGCTCCTGAGCAAGGTCTGTGTGAGCGTCGTGTGTCCTTGAGACAAAGACTGCTTTGCACTACAGTTGCTGGAGTGCACACGATCGTTTCAAATGAGCAGGCGACGGCTAGCTGTACAGAGCCAGGTGTCTGCCTACTGGGCTACTGAGACCCAGTATCTGCAGACTGGGCGAAGGGAAAAACACATTACGCCAGTGGAGCTGACGGTGCACTGCGGTGTTCACCTAATCCATCCACCACCTGTCCACCAGGGTACTTTGTGTATGCAGAATATAACCGTTTAAATTTGGGCTGCCACCCAATTATAATTCTTTAATTGGATTATGGTTGAATTAATTGGTTACTCCGCTGTAAATATGTATAGATCTAAAAGCAGTAGTTCTTGGTGGGGAGGCTGTATCTTATTTTTAGATGACGTATAGGCTAATATAAACTATTTTTAGATGATGTATAGGCTAATATAGGCTAATATAAACTTGCTGAGACTGAGGGGGAAAAAGCTCTTGAGGTCGTAGTGGATAGCTCAGTGAAAGTGTCGACCCAGTGGACTGCAGCAGGGAAAAAGGCAAACTCTATGTTAGGGATTATTAGGAAAGGATTGAACGCAAAACGATCGATATCGTAATGCCCTTGTGCAGATCTATGCAGGGGTCATTTCGTAGAAAAAGAGCTGCAGGAGCTCACTAATGTAAGGTATGCTAATGAGCTACTAGGCTATTAGCGTAATAGCTCATTAGCATATGCCACCCCCCTGACATCACTGGAAGTGATGTCAGAAGGGGAAGCAAAAGGGGGGAAGGCATCTTCAAAAGCCTCGCCTTCCCTTCCCCAGCCGTCCGGGGGGGACGAAGAGAGAATGGGTTTAAAGTTTAAACCCCTTCTCACTAGACTTGGGCCGCAGAAGGAGGAAAGAGGGAAGGAAAGAGAGAGAGAGTAGAGAGAAGGAAAGAAGGAAGGAAAAAGGGGGAAAGAAAGAGAAGGGGGGAAAAAGAGAGAAGGAAAGAAGAAGGGAAAGGGAAAAGGAGAGAATGAAAGGAGGGAAAGAAAGAAAGAGAGAGAAGGGAAGAAGGAGGGAAAGAGGAAAAGGAGAGAAGGAAAGAAGGGAAGGAAAGAGAGAAGGGAAAGAAAGAAAAGGAAAGGAGGGACAGAAAGAGGGCAAAGAAATGGGGAGTGGGAGGAAGGCTCCCTCCCCTCCCCTCCCCTCCCCTCCCTCCCCTCCCCTCCCCTCACGCAGATCCTTCACTTACCATGATCAAGGTCTTCCCAGGGCCACAGTGCCAGTGACGGGCCATTTTGGGATTCCCCAGGGCTGCAGTGCTCCAGCACAGACCCTGGGAGGCTGGCGACGGGCCTCTTCGGGACTCCCTAGGGCCGCAGCGCTCCAGCATGGACCCTGGGAGGCCAGCGACGGGCCTTCTCAGGCCTCCCTAGGGCCGCAGCGCTCCAGCATGGACCCCGGGAGGCCAGTGATGGGCCTCTTTGGGCCTCCCCTGGGCTGCAGCGCTCCAGTGTGGGCCCAGGAGGCTGGCGATGGGCCTCTTTGGGCCTTGCCAGGGCCGCAGTGCTCCAGCGTGGGCCCAAGGAGGCCAGTGACAGGCTTCCTCGGGTCTCTCCAGGGCTGCAGCGCTCCAGTGTGCGCCGCGGGAGGCCAGTGGGCCTCTTTGGGCCTCTCCCGGGCCTCAGCACTCCAGTGCGGGCCCTGGGAGGCTGGCAACAGGCCTCTTCAGGTCTCCTCGGGGCCGGAGCGCTCCAGCATGGGCGACGGGCCTCCTTGGGCCTCCCCTGGGACTTTTCACACAAAAGTTCATACCCTGAATAAACCTTTGTTGGTCTTAAAGGTGCCACTGGACTCTAAATTTGTTCCACTGCTTCAGACCAACACAGCTTATGGGATCACACATGGGGTGGAGAGAGTTGTCCAAGAGAACTTTTTCTCCCTCTCCCAAAATACTAGAACTCGAGGGCATCCAATGAAGCCGATGGGTACTAGGTTCAGGACAGACAATAGTACTTTACACTGAGAGTGATTAAAATGTGGAATTTGCTTCCACGGTACGTAGTGATGGGCACATAAATATCTTTAAAGGGAGATTTGACAGATTCATGGAGGATGGGTCTGTCATCCGTGGTGACTGAGGGGAACCTCCCAAGTTCAGAAGCTCTAAGCCTCTGAACCCTAGAACCAGGAGGCAACATAATGAGGCAGCCTCGGCCTCTGTGCCCTGTTGTTGGCTGTCCAGAGGAACTGGTTTGCCAGTGTGTGAGACAGGATGCTGGACTAGATGGACCACTGGTCTAATCCAGCAGGACTCTTCTTATGTGTATTTATTGCAGCATTCATTATCTTAGACACACATTTTCTTTTCTTTTTGCAAAAGAAAGGGAATAACTCTTCTAAGACGGTGCCTACCATCCATGGTCTTGGTTCCAAAAGTCGCATGCTACTGTCTGGTTCCTAGATGCCACCTACAAAGCTGCTCACAGGGCTTGGGAAGACCCTCTGGAACAGTTCTGGGGCTGTAGCTTGAGTGGGAAGTCTGCAGATATCACTGGAAGCCTTCTACTTTTGTTCAAGGACAGCCTTTTGATTCAGTGTTCCCTCTAAGCTGAGTTAGTGTGAGCTAGCGCCCAGTTTTTTAGCCTCCAGCTCACACATTTTGTCTTGGCTCCAGAGCAAACTAATCTATGCAGTAGCCAAATCGCTTGCTCACAACTTTAATGTCAGTAGCTCAAAGTAGAATTTTTGCGCGCAAGACTCCACAACTCAGAGGGAGCATTTAAAAAATTTCTGTATTTGTAAAAGTCTGCTGCCAATTAATTGAGGGCACCATTAAGTAAAAAGACCAAGTGATTAAAACGACTCAACCTCATTGTTCTTTGTGGCTCCTCCACCCGGAGGAATGATCTGCTTGATGAGTTCAGGATGGCTTTGATCATTCCACAGAATGTGTAAAACAGAATTGTTCAGGGGGCCATTTTTATAAGGGTAATATGTTGTAGTTAATGCTGTAGTTAATGAACTTTAAGGCAATCTTCATTGTGTATATTATGCTGCATTTATTGCACTTTTTAATTTTGTAATTCAGCTTTATTACATCGTTTGTAATTTGTGTAAGAAGAATCCTGCTGGATTAGGCCAGTGGTCTACCTAGTCCAGCATCTTGTCTCACACGATGGCCAATCAGTTCCTTGGGAGGTCCAAAAACGGGGCAGACAGGCCAAGGCCTTCCCCTGATGTTGCCTCCTGGCTCTGGGATTCAGCTGTTTTCCTCTGAATGTTGAAGTTCTCTTTAGTTACTGGGGGCGAGTAGCCACTAATAGACCTTTCCTGCGTCCATCTATCTAATCCTCTTTTAAAGCTACTGAGGCTATCATACTTTGATCACATGAAGAGAAGACAAGAGTCACCAGGAAAGACTATAATGCTAGGAAAAGTAGAAGGCAGCAAGAAAAGAGGAAGACCCAACATGAGGTTGATTGACTCCATCAAGGAAGCCAGAGTCCTCAGTTTGCAAGACCTGAGAATGGCTGTTAACGATAGGACATTTTGAAGGACATTAATTCATAGGGTCGCCATGAGTCTGAAGTGACTTGACGGCACTTCACACACACACACACACACACACTCCACATTTAATCACTTGTTGTGTAAAGAGGTATTTCCTTCTGTCCATCCGGAACCTACTGAATCTTCACTGTATTTTTACTCCAGTCTTGTAATTGCTCCTTTACGGTTTGCATTATACAGTGTCCTTGATGCAGTGCCCTCTAATGTTGTGGGCTATATGGTGCTGTTCTCACGGCATTGGTTTTTTAGTTGTAATCTGCCTTAAGCCTTAGTAAGAAACGCAGACTGTAATTGAATCAAGTAGATTGTTGCCGTTGTCATTAAAGCTCAGTAACATACCGTTCCGCGAGAGTTTGTTGTTAACATACATATTTAAAACAACGATTAGGAGAGATCGTAAAAGGGCACTGAAGTGCCCGAATTAAAAAAAAAAGAAGAAGCTTATGCATCATTTCCCCAAAATCTGCAGACGAGGCCCTTGGTGGGTCTCATCAGACAAATTTGTTCAGAGCCATGTGGCTACAGCTGGAACAATGCTGTCCTAGTTCTCTTCCAATCTTTTCTCCTTCAGCGATGGAACATTGCACTGTTAATTTCTTGTATGCTTTTTGCTTGGCACAAAGTGACTTCACATTGTCTGATAACAATGACACAGCCGTCTCTTTTGCCCCAGAAGTCAATGGGCAGAGAGCTTGCATGAGGAGAGAGATTCCATATAGGAAGGTCAAGGCATTTATAACAATGAATTGGGACTCCTTTTACGGGCTGCTTTGGCTGCAAGTTCTTTTGATGTTCCTTCTTACCAGTTTTGGTTGAGGGATGAATTGCTGGAATTGGCAGCACTATGAAGACCTGACCTGAATAGCTCACTCTAGCCAGATCTCAGAAGCTAAGCAGGGTCAGCCCTCGTTCGTGCTTACATGGGAAATGACCAAGGAAGTCAAAGGTTGCACGAGAACATGAAAATTTCATGTGTGAAGAAGAAGAAGAGATTGGATTTATACCTCACCCTTCACTACCCAAAGGAGTCTCGGAGCAGCTTACAAACTCCTTTCCCTTCCCCTCCCCACAACAGACACCCTGTGAGGTAGGTGGGGCTGAGAGAATCCTGACGGAGACTGCTGTTTTTCAAGAACAGCTGTGCCAGATCTTGTGACCGACCCAAGGTCACATCAGCAGGTGCAAGTGGAGGATTGGGGACTCAAACCCAGTTCTCCCAGATAAGAGTCCGCGCACTTAACCACTACACCAAACTGGCACATTTTGACTGTCACCAAACTGTCACCAAACTGAGACATTTTGACTTAGTTCCCTGTAGAGCAGAGCTACAGAGGAAGAAATCAGCTGAAGAAACTGACCAAGTAATAGCCCACTAGGGCAGGGTTTTTCAGTGGTGATCTTGTTTTTCTACCTAATGCCAAGTGTATGTAGATGATCGCCCAAAAACGTTCTGTAGGAAGGCAACTGGTCTGGGTCAGGAACTGAAAAATCTTTGGGTATGTATATAGAAGCCCTGACCTGGATAGCCCAGGATCTCAAACTTGTCAGATCTCAGAAGCTAAGCTGGGTTGGTCCAGGTTAGTACCTGGATGGGCGACCACCAAGGAAGTTGGATCACTATGTAGAGACAGGCAATGGCAAGCCACCTTAGGATGTCGCTTGCCTTGAAAACCCAATGAAGGGTTCCCGTAAGTCACCTGCGACTTGATGGCACTTTCTACCACCAGTTCCTTATTTACCATAACCTGCATGGCCCAGGTCAGCCCAGTCTCAGTAAGTTAAGAAGGGCAGGAAATTGAGGGTTGCTATGCAAAGGAAGGCAGCGGCAAACCACCTCTGCTCATCTCTTGCCCGGAAAATCCCGTGAAGGGTTGCCATAAATCGGTTGCAACTTGTCGGCACTTATTTATTATATTAAAAGGCACATAGGCCCTTACAGTATTGTTTGGCTTTGAATTGAGACTGCACTGACGTCTGGAAGTTGACAGTGTTCTGCACACGCAGTCATTAAGGTAATAGCCCAAATAGCACACGTTAGCCTGAGTGCGTCAGTTCTGGGAAGCTAAGCCAGGTTGGCTAGGTTAGTACTTGGATGGGAGACCACTATAAGTGGGTTGCAACTTTATGACACATTATTCAGTCTTTTAGGTGCCCTCAGAGCTTTGTCTTATTTTGCTCCAGCCGACTACCATATGGCTACCCTAACCTCTCTTGCTGACCTTGGTGCAGAGTAGCTGTGCTTATCTTCTCCTTGCATTCCCACCGTGAGGGGGGTTGAGGGGGACCTTCCTTGCAGTGAAAAGCTTGCCTCTCCTTGGCTTCGTTATCAGCGTGTGGGTTATCCTGTGCAGGTTGGGAACAGCAGGTAGGCAACAGGTCTTCCAGCTGTCCATTCTGTTGCTGGAGGGGGGTGATTATCCTATTTTGCACTGAGCCAGCTCTCGGGGTTGCCTTTTCCCCATGAACTGAAGAGCTTATCATTTTCTGCAAGTTGCAGGTGAAACTTTTGTGTCTGCATATTCTCTCTTGTGGTGGTTCTATAAACAGTGCCAGGACCTGCAGGGCACCGCGTGTTTCAGTTTCTCATATGCAGCCTGAGACTTCCTAAGTTAAAAGTGATGACACTGTAAAATTGGACGGACTTGAATATCTTTGAACATAAGAGCCGTGCTGGTTCAGACCAGTGATCCGTCTAGTCCATTACTGTCATGGGGTCCTGGCTCCACTGCGGCTGACTATTCCTCAGATGAGGAAGAGGCATGGAGCAACCCAGCCTCCTCTGTAGTCAGCCCAGAACCTTTACCAACACCTGTGGGAGAAGAGGCCCCAGCATCTGCACAGGAGGGGCAGCAAGGCAAAGAGGGGCAGCAAAGTGCAATCAGAGGGAGAGACTGATCCAGAGCCTGGCCCAGCACCCCCAGCTGGAGACACCCCGAGGCCAGAATCCCCACCTAGCTCATCCGGTTGTCCCAGATGTGGGGCACGCCAGTGTCTGAATGTGCAAGAGAGAAGGAGGAGTGCCAGACTTCAGCTGTTGCAAAGGAAACATGAGGGGCTGTGAGTCTCTGCAGATTGCCTCCCAGGTAAGGGAGGATTTGGTCATAAACAAACCCACTCACCTCCCTTGGCACGGAAGCAACCGTGCATTCTCGAACTTAGTCCCAGCTGTCAGCCTCCACTCCTTGCTCCTGAAAACTCTGACTGATTTCCCAGGTTTCTGACCTTCGGCTCTGTTTCTCGGCTTGCTTTTGGATTGCATATCCAGCTTTCAGTGAAGGGTATCCATGGCGACCGGCCAGACCCAGCACAAGTACCCTGTCTCACACAGTGGCCAGTCGGTTCCCCTGGAGTGCCAACAACGGGGCAAAGAGGCTGAAGCCTTCCCCTGATGTTGTCTCCTGGGATTCAGAGGCTAACTGCCTCTGAATGTGGAGGTTCCCCTCAGTCACCATGGCTAAATGTTAAAGGGAGTGCACAAGATAGCCCGAAACAGCTGAGTGACAGATTGCTCCCCATTGCTCAGCTGTTTGCCAGGCTTTCTGCAAACCCTTTCTGTGGTCCCTTTCAACAGGGTTTGCAGGGCCACGAACCAGTTTGGTTCATGAACAAACCACCTAGTTTGGTTCAGTTCATGGTTCGCCTATGAACCGAACAACATTTTACCCATTCGTACCCATCCCTACTAGTAATGTCAGCCCAATGCAGTTTTGCTGTTTATCCAGACATCTGTGCGTGTGTCGAAAGCCTGAGGGCATTTGTTATGATCTGTAAAAACAAAGAGTCTTGGGCCCATTTCCAACTTATGAAGGGGAAGAGAATCTGCTTTCCCAAGTAACGGGCTTGAAATTTAGAGCTGTTTTTGTACAATCTGTCTTCAATACGCGGGGCCGTTTGCCCTGCTCCGAGGAAGGAATACTATGCAGAAATAAGCTGCAGTAAACAACTTGCTCTGCGAGATCAAGGCTTTGGGAGAATTTGCAATAGCTTTAGGAGGCATACATAATGGGAGGAGGGAAATCTGGAGCCATGGTGGACGACAGGGATTGACAGAAGGCAGTGGAGCTGTACTCTTTCCACTGGCAGTCCCTGCCTCCTCTAACTTCTTGGGCTTCACTTTGCTTATTTGTATTCGCACCTTTCTCAAAAGGTGTAGAAACTCTTGGCTTTAAAGGTAACAAATCAGTGTCTAGGGGGTTCTCAATGTGTTGAACTAAATGGCAGGGTTACCATATTTGTCTGGACATTATGTAAGTGCGGGAAGTCATATAATGGAGCCAGGTATGAACACAGAGCTCCAGAGATTCCCTGACTTGAGAGCCCCCAAGAAAGAATTTTGCAGCTTCTTTTTGCATGTTCCATGCCACCCCAACCTTCGTGTAGGCTTATTTCAGATTCTTTGAGAATTGTTAGTATCATTAAGACCTTTCTCTTTCTCCCTTGCTTTTTCAGCACTTGTCCCGCCACGCTGTCTTCTGCCCTGGCTCAACAATATGACCGAAGGCTGGGTGGATTGCCCCTCGCTGGGGCCCGGCTGGCAGCGCCGTGAAGTCTTGCGCAGAAACGCATCAAGACCAGGACAGTCAGACACCTATTATGTAAGGTAATGTTGCTTAGGTCACATTTAGAAAAAGGTAGGGGTGGTGGTGGTGGTGGTCAGTGTTTCCTCTAAGCTGAGTTAGTGTGAGCTAGCTCACATTTTTTTAGTCTCCAGCTCACACATTTTTGTCCTAGCTCAGGAAGGATGGCTCCAGAGCCAAATGATCTTTGCAGTAGCCAAATCACTCGCTCACAACTTGAATGCCAGGAGCTCACAAAGTAGAATTTTTGCTCACAAGACTCCACAGCTTAGAGGGAGCACTGGTGGTGGTGGTGAGGAAGAACCTTCAGTCCCATAAGGGCTCATCCTTGGGAACAGGGGTACCCTACGAGACTAATCTCTTCCTGACATGGGAAAGCTTCTCTGGCTGTTCCAAAATACAAAGACTATAGGTTATTGGAGAGTGCTACGTACAGAGAATCCTGGCGGATCCCAAGTGGTGGGTTTCTACCCTTCTCTTGAATCTTTCAGTTTTTCTTGGAAGCAAACATTCTTTCTTCTTGTTTTGCTTTCTTGTTTTGCATAAACCTATCTGCTGCTTCATCCTAGTCCATCCTGTAGTGTGTTGCTATACTACCAGTGTGGCTTGGACTGTGCTCACGTTTCTTTGTGAGTTGCTCTGGGTGACCTTTAATGCTCTCTTACTAGATGAGGCCAGCCAGCATTCATTCTCTGGATCCTCACTGTAATTGCTACTAAGGCTAAGCTATTATTTTCTTTTTACCAAGTGAAGCTTTTCAAGGATTCTTAACTGATGTGGGGCTGCACAGATCAATCTTGCCCAATAAGAGAATGCAGTCAAGAATATTTGGCATTGGAGGGACACGATTTGTACATGGGTTGGCACTCGTATATTTGGTACGACAAAGATAAAGTACATTCCAACTTTGAAAGACATCTGTTAAGAGGAGCGTTGGATAAAGTATGGAAAAATATAAAAGAGAGATTTTACAAGAAAATACCGAGATGGGTCTCCCCATTGGAAGCGTTCATTGGTCCAGCCCTGTTAACAATGAGTAAAAGGGAATGTTATAAAACCTTGTTAAGTGGAAATAATAAGTTAAAAGCAGAAGAGAAATTGACGCGTGAAAACAATTTAACTTGGTGGGAGCAGATTATGTTGATAGATTTAAAAATACATGCTAAGGGGTTTTGAAGACCAAAACAATGAATTAGACAAGATCTGGTTGTCTTCGAATGACAAACTAATTCAGAAGTTATATAGGTTCTTGTTGGATGACTTTGTGCAAGATGAAACGATTAAAACTGTGATGATTTCATGGATGAAAGATCTGGGAAAAAATATGGAATATAGACAATGGGAAAGATGTTGGAAATCAATTAAATATATGAGAGCGGTCGCATACAAGGAGAATGTATACAAAGTATTTTATAGGTGGTATTGGTCTCCCGATAGACTAGCCAAATGTTATTCTGGTTATTCCAGCCAATGCTGGAAGTGTAAGGCGAATGTGGAGACCTTTTACCACATGTGATGGAAGTGTGGGAAAATTCAAGGGTATTGGAAAATGGTGCGTAGGTTGATCCAGGAAATACTGGGAAAAAACTTGGCATTAATACCTGAATTATATATGCTAAATATGATCCTGGGTGGATATAACCAACAAGAAACATATATTCTGGTGTATGTATTAACAGCTGCTCGACTGCTACTGGCTAAAAACTGGAAATTAGATTCAGTACCCTCAGAAGAAGATTTAATATGTAAATTGTTAGAGTTAGCACAAATGGATGACTTAAGTTTGAAGCTTCAAAATAAATGTGAGAAGGTACACACAAATAGGTGGGAAAAGGTATATAATTGGATAGAAAACCGGTTGAATGTATAGATGTAGTAATATGTAAAAGACTCTACCATGTAAAAACATTGTATTGTTGGAATGTAAGATGATCTTGAAAATTTAAAAATAAACTTAAAAAAAAGAATATTTAGCATCATGCAAACTCATGTAATTTAAGCGACTCATGTAGAGGTTTTTTTTTCTTTTTTGTCAAAATACATTTTGTTGTGATGTATGTCCGAGTAAAGTACAGAAGTCAATTGAAATAAGTACGGAAATAAATAAATGTTACAGAAATGATCAAATATTTTGATTTAACACTATTTAAAGAATTGGTCAAAAAATGTACATCGTAAAGTACTGTGGCAAAGAAATAACTTGTCCTACCGAACAAAAAAGGAAAAAGAAAAATCATGTATATAATCTTTAAAGTGATTTATGAGAGTTTCAAACATAAACATTGTTTTATGTAAAGCTTCCATTTTCTTGTTGCAACTTTTGATGGGTTTTGTAAGACAAGTTTAAGTTTGTGAGCTACTGGCATTAAAGCTGTGAGTGAGCGGTCTGGCTACTGCAGACTTAATTTGCTCTGGAGCCATCCTTCATGAACGAAGACAACAATGCGTGAGCTGGAAGCTAAAAAACTGTGAGCTAGCTCACACTTACTCAGCTTGGAAGGAACACTGGTTGTAACCTTCACTTTTAAAAAAGAATTCAGATACTTTTAAACATCTCTAACAGCTGTTTCTCTCTTCTCCTAGCCCCCGAGGAGAGAAGATTCGCAGCAGAGTGGAGCTGATGCGGTTGCTAGGATGTTCAAGAGACCTGACTGACTTTGATTTCAAGAAAGGGGTTTTCATTGAGCCTGGTGCTGAGGTACAGATCCTGGATAGCGTTGGCTGAGGTAGCAGAGGAAGCTTATATAAATGATCTGGCCATCTGCAGTTGCATTCATTGTAGAGGGTAGATGTCCAGCTGACTTCTTGTAGTCACTTGGACCTTGTATTTTAAGGACATTGCTGGAGAGGGAGCTAAATGGATTCTCTTCGCTTGCTTTCTGTGTCTGTGCAAACTTGGTGCGCTGATGTTATATTCCAGCCTGCTATTTGTCAGTTTTATTGTGAAGTCTAGAATTGCAGGCCTATTAGATTAGTGCATACCATGATTTTATATCTTGTTTGGACCACGCTAGCTTCCAGAACTCAGAATTAATTGTTAGGGAAGCTAGGTATCACAGCTTAGAACCTAACTGCTTGCTTTGCTTGCTTTCTCCTGATACAGCCCGCTACACCAGTTCCACCCCCTACAGAAAGACATCGGAAGGTGAGCATGTAGGCCGGGGCTGAAACTGTGTGATGCATGGGTTAAACAATGCCTGGGAAACAGTATCCAGTTGGGGGGGAGAGAAGAGAGAATGCCAGAGGCATGACTGCTTTTTTTGTCATTGGAGGGTGCTTCTGTGTAGCTGAGTACAAGGAAATAAGGTCCCTGTGGTGACATATTTTGGTAAGGTAACCCCTGGTGTATTGGTGCAGCCCTCCCAGGAGACAGGGCTGGGGTTCAGCAGGGCAGGTCACGGGCAAGGTTGCAAAGAGTAAACAGGGTCCAGTCCTAAAGTAAGAGGTTCCAGAGGGCATAAGAGAAGCCAATGTTGAATCAGGCCAATGGCCCATCTAGTCCAACACTCTGGCACACAGTGGCCAAAAATACCATGTGCCATCAAGAGGTCCAGCAGTGGGGCCAGATATGCAAAGTCCAGTCTGGGGTCAAGGGATCCAGGCAGCAAGTCCAGTCCAAGGTCAAAGGTTCCAGAAAAGCTGATAGTCATGTCCAGTCCAAGGGTCAAGGTTCCAGGGGTCCGGTAATAAGGTCAGTGGTTCAGTAGCAATGTGTATTTGTTGCATCTACGAAACCGCTGCTTCTCCTGGTCAATTTTATAGCCAAGTCTTAATGAGCTACATTCCCAGCCCATTCCTTGGCAGTCATCCTGAAACATCCTCATCCATCTCATCAGTTGACAGCTGACAATGGGCCATGAGTCTCGCACTCCTTCTCCTTTACTGCAACTCTGCACACTTCTGACAGTGTCAGTGGTGCAGGGGTGTGGGTGAGCTAGGTGGGCTGGGAGTGGCTTCGGAAGCCTTGTTTACTGTTTCAGAGCTACAAGGTGTTGGCTCAGTTTCAGCTTTATCAGCTGGTAAACTGATGTCTTTTTGCTTTCCTCCTGGCTCAGTGCCAGCTGCAGCTGGTTGTTCGATTACTAGCTGAGGGTGTCTGCAGGCAGCTCTTTGTCTGAGGGATCTGTGCCGTCACTGAGCACAGACTGACTTACAACATCTGGAGTATATTTTAAACTTCCATATCAGTCACGCTTCAGAAGATAGCTGGGTTGGTCTACAGTAGAACAGCAAGATTTGAGCCCAGTAGCACCGTAGGGACCAACAAGATTTTTGGGGTGCGAGCTTTTGAGAGTCAAAGCTCCCTTTGTCAGATACCGATTTTTGAATGCACAGCTCACACTCCTTAAATCTGGTTGGTCTCTGTGGTGCTACTGGACTCAAATTCAGCATATAAATCATGTTTCTCAGATTTCACTGTGGCTGAATTGTAAGTTGAGCACACTTAGCATGAGTTTATTTGTCTTCTGTCATAACCTCACACATTTGGCATAGTTAAAAGGGGGTATAAGAAGGGCAGGATCCCCTTCCCCATGCATAGTTATTGGCTAAGGTAGTGTTCTGATCCACTGATAGGTTTTCAGATTAATACCAAGAACAAGGATGCGATCTTGGGTTTGTAGGATTGAGAGAGAGCAAAAGACAGCTGCTCTGTTGTCCATTAGTACTTCTTCTCTTAGCCTGTGGCAGAGGTAGGAAAGGAATGAGGTAGCAGAAATGCCTCATCGGTCTGGTGAGTGGTTGGAAGGTCCTTGGGATTGGGACGGAAGGGAAGCCAAGAGACAGAAGAGGGGATAAAGGAGCTTCTGGAAAGGAAAGAGTTCACTTATTGAATGTGTGGCCCCTCAGCCTCCTCTTGACAACACATTGGGAGATTAATGGAGACTTCTATAAACTGGGCCTCCTGGGTGTTGGCCCCCTGTGTTGCCCTGGAGTCAAGTAGAAGCTTGTGTCTCCTCCAGCTGCTGTCCCTTCCCGTCCTAGAGTAGTTGCCAGAAGCCTAAATGTTGACAACTCTCTTGCTTGGTATTGCCCAGGGGTGGCCAAACTGCGGCTCGGGAGCCACAAGCAGCTCTTTCACACATATTATGTGGCTCCCAGCAGGGCAGCTGGGGAAAATGGCATGTGTTTTCTCTCCCTCCCTCCCTCCCTCCCTCCCATCTATTTGCTTTCTTTGTTTCTCTCTCTCTTTCTTTCCACCTCTTTCATTCTTTCTTTCCACCTCCCCCTCTTTCTCTCTCTCTTAGACAAATAAATATCATTGGACAAATAAATATCATTATCAATATCTGCTTTTACCCCTTTTGTTTTTATTTTTGGCAGTCTCATTTAATGGTAATAAAAAGCAAATCTGCATGTTTTCTACATAAAAATGTGTGTGTAATATTTGTTCATGTCTTGCGGCTCTCAACCATCTGACATTTATTCTATGTGGCTCTTACGATGAGCAAGTTTGCCCACCCCTGATATTGCCCAACGTGCATCATGTGGTCGATGGCCTCATCTCTCTCTCCTCCCCATAGATCAAAAAGGGTAGCAAGAAGCGACTTCCTTCTCTGCCAGAAGCCACCCCTCCACTCAAGAAACCTCCCGACTTGCAGGAATTTGAACCGCCTCCGGACGAGAAGCCTCCACAGCTTGAGCTGGAGGTGCCGATAGGGACCCCTGCCAGTATTCCAGCCCAGCAGCCAGAGCCTCTGGCTCCCGCGGATTCGTTAACTCCCAAACCCCATAAGCGCCGGCGCCGGAAACATCCTGCCCCCATCCTTGCTGAGGGCAAAGCGGGAGATGCAACCATGCTAGAAATCACACCCGAGGAAACTATTGCGTGAGTTTTTTTTTTTTTTTTGTCACCCTCTTCCTCCTTGTTGCAATGTATGGCTTCCCTTCCTTGGTACCCTCAAATACAAAGGCTGGAAGATCCCTCCATTGCGGGCAGTCTTTCAGTCCTGCAGAGTAGAACTTTGTGAACGTCTGTCCCAGTGGCATTCTGCCAGAGCTTAAAATGCACAAAATGCTGATCTGCTGTACCTGGGAAGTATTGGAGAAGTGCAAAGATTGGTGGAGGTCTAAACTGCTGTCCCATTCCTGGTCCCCATAAGCTTCGAGAACCTGGTTGTTTGCCCACACGTTCCCTCTCCGGCACTTCTGAAAGAGTGTTAGCTGTTCCTGATCTGCTCTGCCCAGCTCTCTTCAGTAGAAAACGAAGTGTGTTGCAACTGCGAAAGGTTAAAATGTTATTCTTGGGCAGGCGTATGTGGATTTTAATGTTCGTTTAAGTTGATTAGGCAGCGCCTTGACAGAAAGCGCCCCTACTCTGAGGAAGGTTGCCTTAGATGTCGTTGTTAGTGTGACTTCATTGGCACTGTGAATTGCAGTGCTTGGTCAGGAACGAAAAGGGTGATCTCGAAACCTCCTTCTTGGCCCTCTCCTATTCCATATTTTCCCTTTCCTCAGTGTTTTAGTCTATCCCACTGCATTTCATACAACAAAAAGAATAAAATAAGCTCGGATGAGTAGAAAGGGAGCACACTATTACCAGTGTCTGCTATTGAGATATACTGCCGGAGATCTTGAAGAGCTACTGCCTGCCAGAGGTTGATATGTGGAACCTTCCAACCTTTTTTGGCTCACCCCACAAGAGATAACAAACTTTGGTGGTGGTGCTCGTATGCCTAAAGGCTAGACAACATTGAGGAACCCTTGATCTGTAATCTGATTATGACTGCTTTCATATTTGTCTGTGAAAAAGCTGCCATATTTGAAATGCATTAGGAGTTTTGCTTGGTGATGAGATGGTTTCTGCACTTCTTGGCTTCTCTTTTCTTTGCCGTCAAGTCACAGCTGACTTATGGTGACCCCATATGGTTTTCATGGCAAAGGGTGTTCAGAGGTGGTTTGCCACTGCCTGCTTCTGCATAGCAACCCTGGTATTCCTTGGAGGTCTCCCATCCAGATACTAGCCAGATACACCCTGCTTTGCTTCTGAGATCTGATGAGATCATGCTCATTGGGCTATCCAGGTCAGGACAAGCAGGAATGTCTTAATGTAGACTGGCTTGGTAGCTAGGAGTTTTAACAACAGCTAGGAGAACATAGGGAGATGTCAATCTGTGTCCAGGCTTCTGTATACACCTTGCTCTCTCCAGAGATTCAGGTGAGGCCATGACCTTTGGTGGGTTGAACTTTAAGTAGACTCCAAAACCTACTCTTATTTATTTAGACTTTTTACCCTGTTTCTTTTCCCAAGGGGGCCCCCAATCTGGTTTACAAAAATATCAGAATATAAACAAAATATGTCCTTACCTGGATGGTCCAACTTTGCCCAATCTCATCAGACATCGGAAGCTAAGGAGGGCCAGCATTGGTTAGTACTTGGATGGGAGACCATCAAGGAAGTCTAGGGTCACTGTGCAGAGGCCAGCAAGGGCAAAATGTTTGTCTCTTGCCTTGAAAATTCTACAAGGTTGCCGTAAATTGACTGTGCCTTGATGACACTAAAGATACTTAAGAAACCTGTCTCTTTAAAGAATATTTAAAAGGTATTCCAACTGTAAAGTTCACACCAGAGCACAGAAAAATCCTAAATCGAACAATAAAAACACAAGAAGTTTTTCAGGCAATAAAAAATATGAAAAAGGATAAAGCACCAGGCCTCGATTGCCTAACAGCAATGTATTTTAAACATTTTGAAGAAGTTTTAATGATACCATTAGAAAAAGTTATGAATGAAATAAAGGAAGGAAAGACAATACCTCTGACATGGCAAGGTAATATACAAAGAAGGCAGTGATGCAATGTTACCACAAACATACAGCCCTATCTCTCTACTGAATGTAGATTATAAGATTTTCGCTACAATAATGGCAGAAAGATTAAGAAAATGCATGCCAAATTTAATACACACTGATCAAATAGGCTTTGTACCAAAGAGGTACATGAAAGATAATACACGATTTAATATACGATATACGATTTATAATTGATGCAATTGAATTTGTGAATAAAAAAAGAAATAAAGTGGCATTTTTATTTTTGGATGCAGAGAAAGCGTTTGACAACATAATATGGCCTGGAATTCTGGAACTGGATGCAAGCTATATACTCGAACCAACAAGCAAAGATTTTAATAAGTGGAAAATTAATAGAAGCAATTTCGATCAAAAAAGGAACATGCCAGAGATACAAGGATTAAAGGAATAAAAATGGATGATATAAAATTTAAAGCTAGGCAGATGATGTGGTTCTAATGGTTTTGGAACCACAAAAAATCGTTACAGTATGTAATGGAGCATATTGAAGAATTTGGATCCCTTTCAGGATATAAAATTAATAGAAAGATGAAATGACAATGAAACTTTTAACACAACAACAAGAAGATGATATCATAAAGAGCAGAGAATGCGTTGTAGCCACTGAACTGATCAAATATCTGGGGATAATGGTGACTGGGCAAAATTGTAATCTTTTCAGAAACAACTATCAGAAGATTTGGAAATTGATATAAGCAGAATTATCCTGATGGAAAAAATTAAAGAATTTTGCGGCTGGGTAGAATTTCAGCAATCTAAATGAATGTATTGCCAAAATTAAATTTTTTTATTTCAAATATTTCAATATATATATTGACAGAGTGGCAAAGACAGATAAATTTATTTGGAATGGCAAGAAACCATGAATAAGTTTTAAAATATTACAAGATGAGAAAAAGAGAGAAGGGTTAGTAGTTCCAAATATAAAATGATATTATGAAGTGATAGGTCTGGATTATGGATTGGATCCAAAAACCCAAAACAAAGAATAATAAAACTTGAATCAGAAGATGTACACAAGAGTTTACACAATTATGGTTAAAAAAAAGCTAAAATGATTATAGTACAAGAAAAGTGTCATATAATTAGAGGTGAACTTTTGGAATATGGTTTACACGTTGGAATGTATTGAGTCCTTCAGATTTTCTGCTTATGTCTCCAATAGAAGCTTATCATGATAAGAGTATGAGAAAAAAAAGTGATATCTTAACGTAAGGCAACATGGTAAATATCCAGGGGAAACTTAAGTCATGGCAAGATATTAAAGATGAAGGAATTAATATCCATTGGTTACTATCAGGGTGGATTTGATTTAAATCCAATTGATTTAAATCAAAATCGCAATTTATATCACTACTCAGGAAGACTTGATTTAAATTTGGTTTTCTGCATAAAGGCTCATTCTTGCTGGCCATATTTGCAACCCAGAGGAAGGTTTCATTTTAGTATAATAACTTTTCAGATTAGTTTTAGTTATATCAGAAAATTAATGATTGGTTATTTACCACTTGAAATAGATAATAATGAAATCATTGCAAGGTAAACTATCTCCAATTTAATAGGTTGTTAATCGTTCATATTTGGACAACTTTTCTGCTGTATTTTTTTGGAAGAAGAAAAATAATCATTAACAATAACTATTCAAATTGTTTTATAACATTTTTGTTGTTAAGAAGAGGCTTGTGATCTCTACATTCACAATTTTGAGAACTAAAATCAAGCATCTGTGATAATATCTTCTAGGTAGAAAAATTGCCCAATAAACTTACAGAAACCTCTAGAAGAGCATGACATTGTGAATGGATTAATGGAATTCGTTTACTAAAAAAATTAAACATTGCATGAATATATAGCCTCATGCTACGTAATTAAAAACAAATCCAAATTTCATTATGAGTAACCTTTGGACTATAATGCATCTTAAATATAAAATTATTTTAGATAGATTTTTCCTCAAAAAGCATTTTATTAAAAAAATCAAATTTAACTTTTAAAAATCAAATTTAAATTTTAAAAGTGTGATTTTTAATTTTTTTAAAAATCACTGATTTTTATCCACCCTGATTACTTTATTACCAATCAGCTTCAAGATTAAAGAAGATTATTAATATGGAAGGTGGAGCTCTAAGAGACATGACTGAATGTGAACAACTAATTTTAAAACAAAAAGTTCATCTATTATGTTGAATGTATAAGTTATTGCTTCAGCTAGAAACAGAAAAATGACAAGTGAAAAAACGTATGATTAAATGGAAGCAGAATTTTATGGAGCAGATATTTATACATCAGTGGGAACAGTTATGGGAAAAGGAACTTAAGTTCATAGCCAGTCAGGCGCTAAGAGAATATTGGTATAAAATGTTCTTCAGATGGTATATTACTCTGAAGTACGTTGAGGAAGTAGACAAGAATTATGAAGGGAAATGCTGGAAATGTCAAGACATAGATGGAACATTTTACCATATGTGATGGACTTATAAAAAAGCAAGAAGATATTGGATGGAAATACATGGGAAAATGCAGAATATATTAAAATTCAAATTTCCTATGGAAGCTAAGAATATGTTATTAGGAATATTGCCCAACAAATTACCAAAAGCTTTGGAAGAGATATTTAAATATATGGTGACAGCAGCTAGAATTATTTATGAAGCAAAACGGAAATCAGACGTCTATCCAAGCTTAGAAGAATGGGAAAACAAACTTGCTGATTATGCAGTAATGGTGAAATTAACCACTTATTTGAGAAACAAAAAACTTATCTGAGAAACAAAAATCTGAGAAGAGATGGAATGCCTATTTTGCAAACCGGAGACAAACTTAGAATGAGAAACAATTTAAAAATGATCTCAGAAACTAAGCAGGGTTGACCCTGGCAAGTACTTGGGAGGGAGACCTCCAAGTAATACCAGGGCCAGGACGCAGAGGCAGGCAAGCCACCTCTCTGAAATGTCCTAGCTCCTCAGGGTGTCGCCAGAAGTCACCATGACTTCCAGACACGCATGCGTGCACACACACACACAGAATACCAAAAAAATGGTGTATAAATGTAGTGTAAGGCATACAGATGTAATATAATGCAGAAAAAGAAGGGGAACAGGTTTTGAATATAAATGTACAAGGAAGTGGATTTTGAATAAAATATTTCTTATTTTTTATTGCAAGATGGATAATAGATTTCCCTTAAAACTTTGATATATTTAAAATTATAGTTAGCATGTGCTATGTAGTCTTGATGAAATATGTAGAACAGAATATGTATTAATGATGAAACTTTTGTAGAAAATGTCTGAGCAGAAGATAAACTTAGAATGAGAAACAGTTCAAAAAATGGTCCATAATGTATTGTAAGGCATATAAATGTAGTTTAGTGTAGAGAAAGGAGGAGAATAAGTGTGAATATCGATTCTTCAAATTTTGGTGTATTAAAGTTATAGCAAAAACATAGTGGTGATGAAATATGCAATATAGAATATGTATTAATGATGAAATTATTGTAGAAGATGTCTTAAAAACTAATGAAGGGGATGCTGGGAAGAAGTAACTCTTTACCTCTTTGCTTAATATAGCCTGTGTAATTATAATTGTTTCAGAATCCCTATACAACTCCTTTTTCCCTTCTGTACCCCTTTTACGTTATTATTTTGTTTCTGAAATAAAAAAAAAATTACAATAAAAAGAAACCTGTCTCTTGCCTTGAAAATCCCACGAGGGGTCACCATAAGCCGTCTGTGACTTGACAGCAATTGTCACCAGCACCGAACAAAATACAGCTTAAGCAGGGGGGAAATGAAAGATGAAAGCCCACCTTGGTCTGATGCCGGATTCGCTGGGTGGGCTCATGCATGGCCATAGGCCGCCATCCAACAGCCAGGAGCGCCAAAAGGCTCGCCCCTCTGGCTGCGTCCAGGCTTTAATACCTGCAACAGGAAGGGAAGCAAAAGCTCCGCTCAGGTCTCAGGCCACTGGCAGACACGTTCCCCTGATTTCCCTCCCTCTTTGGGTACCATAACATCCCACAAGCATTTTTTTAAGCATCCATTTGTCGGGCACTCTTCCTGGGGGGTCCCTTTTTGCAGAGAGTCATGCAGCGGCTTCTTGCCCACTCGCAGTCTGCTGGGGAATCTTTAACCTGGCTATGCTGTGTTATAGGACAGCTTTCTTTTTGGCACACCCAACCTAGTAGGGCTAAAGATGCCTTGTCGATGAGCGATGGAGTTGCCTCTGCTTAACCCTTGACATCTTTCCTCCTTCCAGGTGCTGTGCCAGCTGTCAAGGCCAGTTCCCAGGAGTGATGCTTCCATCCCAGAGGCGCTGTCGTTGGCTCTGCCCCGACTGCAGAGGTTGGTGCCCAGGGCGGCGGGGGGGGGCACCAAGTGGTGGTGCTTTCCAGCTCTGTAAGCCATCTTGACCTTCTTTGAGGAAGGGGTAGGATACAGCTCTGTCTAGTAAAATAAAAGGCCGTAGGGCAAGATGGCAAAAACTTTTTGCTGTTGTGAGAATCCAGGTCCTGCCTTCAGTTAAAAACACCAGTATTCTATTAGCAAAGGACATTGACAGTCTCAGCACTGCAGTGGTTATATTTACCTATTATTACTATTACTATTATCATCATCATCATCATTATCAAAATCATTATTATTAATGAATCGCCCCATCCCTACTATCGTAGGACTTTGGACGATGTACATAGTGTTAAAAACAGTAATATTGTTGTACACTGCCCTGAGCCCCTGGGGAGGGCGGTATATAAATCTGATAAAATAAATAAATAAAACAATTGAACAAATGAGTTACATTAAAAAACAGATGGCAAATAGTATCCTTCGAGTTAATTATTCCCCTGTTACAGGCTGCCGGCAGTTTTGCGGGCAGGGGGGAAGAGGTCGAATGAACATGGAAAACTGAAGGAGGGTGCCAGCCGAGATAAAAACCATCGCTGTCCTCAACCAAAAGCCTGTCAGAACATATCTGCCTTGCAGGCCCTGCGGAATTGCATAAGACCCCACCAGGGCTCTGATGGAATTTGGCAGAGAATTCCACCAGGTTGGGGCCAGGACCGAAAAGGCCCTGGGCCTGGTCGAGGACAGCCGGCTATCCTTAGGGCCGGGGATCACCAGCATGTTGTTGTCCGAGGAGTGCAATGCCCTTCCAGGGACATGACGGAGGAGACGGACTCGTAGATAACGTTGGTCCCTGTCTGCTCAAGGCCTTGTGTCTCTTCCGTGTCTCAGAGGTAATAGAGAGCAGGGCAAGACGTTGGGTGTGGGAACATCGGATTGGAGTTGATTCCTACCCACTTTACTCTCTTAGCTTATCCTTAGCCTGGATTCTTTTCTGCGTATGCTGTGTTCCTCAGTAGGGCTGGTCTCGTTCTCTCTCAAATCTTAAATTTTATCCCCCCCCCCCCTTCTCCCGTCCTGTTCAGCTCAGAGAAGAGACTTCAACCGGGAACAGAGATATTACAAGGTGAGATCTAGGGCTTATCCATAATTTCCTCCCTTCAATTTTGATCTCGAACGATGGCACCCTGACAATTTCTTTGGTCAGAAAAAGTATCAGTGGGTCAGATCCAGCCTAAAGAGGCCACCAGCAGAATAGAATTCTCCTGCCTCCAGCCTCCCACTGCTGTGCCCCACTGTCCTCCGTGAAACGGTGCTCCTGGGGGATAGAGGACCCCGAGGAACGACAGAAGAGGAGGGAAGTGGTGCAGATTGCCAGTTTAGTCTGGGTCCAACCCTGTACGTGCAAGAATGGGATTTCTTTAATGAATGACACACCCACACCCCGATATCTCTTTCATGGAGCTGGCATGCAGGGATTTAAAAGGTACAGATCAGTCAGCTAACCGGAGGCCCTGACTGAATACACACATCGTCATTGGTACTTTGAAATCCTCCTTTGCTTGCATCCACGGAAGGGTTTTTTAAGAGGATGGTGTAACACCTAATTAATGGAAGAAGTGTTGGCTTTTAATTGCCACTTTCCTCATCAGTCTGAGGACACGATTAACACCTTCCCCAAGCCTGGAAACAGCAACTTTTATTTATTCTTTTAAAGCATACTTGAAATCAAAATGTCTGAGCGAGAGGTACCACAATGTGTGACCAGTTGTTGGTGGGTCAATGGGGCTGAGGTGGGGCCTCCGGGCTTTGTTTTGGGGAGGCAGTTATACGGCGTAGGGAAAGGTCCGGAGCGTCCGATGTTGCAGCGTTGCAGAAAGCGGAGTAAATGTGGGTATGATCAGTCCCTGGTCTGGGAGTCTACTGGGAGCGGCATGTAAAAGCTGAATGCTGCGATTATGAGGTTTCAGGGAGGGGCCCCAGCACTCTGGCAGAGGACATGTTTTACATGGCAGCAATCCCCACATTTGTAGCAGGGACCTCTGAATTAAAGAACCTTCAGGTTCTGGGCCAGATCTTTTTCTTGGGTCTGGGACTCCAAAGAGCTTCTGCGAGCCGCTGGCCCCGCTGGCCCCGTTTCTGATTCTGCCGAAATCTTTTGTACACGGCTTCGGGGCAGTTAGGCTGGGGTGATCTGAACAAAGCCGTCCTTTTCACGCGGCGGAAGTAGCCTGGCTGGTTGGGCTCGAAAAGCGTGCCGTTTTGGGTTCACGAAGTTGCCTTCCCTGGATCCCTGCTCACCCCAACCCCCCTCTGCCCTTGCAGCAAGTTGGCTGTGGGGTGTGCCAAGCCTGCCAGATGTCTCAGGACTGCGGCATCTGCACAGTGTGTGTCGTGCGAGCCAAGAGCCCCGAGCTCCGCATTGGCATCAAATGCCTGCTGCGACGATGCCTGAGGATTGTCAAAAAGGTACCGGCTACTCCCCGCTTTATCCCTCCCTCGGGTCCCTTTCCAGTTCTCCTGCCGTTCCTAATTCTCAGCCTGGTCTCCCCGCCCCCCTCCTCTGCCCAGGTGTCGGAAGCCTGACGGTCTCTCTCCCCTTTCCCCACACCCCCCTCTTTGCAGGGTCCTGAATGCGGTATGTGTCAGGCCTGCAAAATCACCGAAGACTGCGGTAGCTGTTACATCTGCGTGCGGAGGCAGAAGCCGGGCATGAAGCGCCAGTGGAAATGCCTGAAGCGCCGCTGTCTCAAACGCAAGGTGTGTTCTTGACTGGGTTCTGTGGCCCGGAGAAAGTCCAGCGTGGTGGTGGTGGGGAGGGAGATAGTTGAAATAATACAAAGGAGAAAAGGGGACACTAATCTCTTACGTCCAACAAGGGCCTAAGACTGTGAAGACAGATATATAATTCTGGCATGGAGAAAGATAGGTCTGCAGAACATAACGCTGCTGGGTTCATGTCCCAATAACGGGTCTAGGTAAAACGTCTTTGCTGCCGTGCTCTTTTGGTGTCGGCTTCCAAAGCACCTCATGGAAGTGTGCAATCCCATCGCCCCAACCCAGTTTTTACAGCTATAAAAATATAAACGTGCAAAGTAGATGAGACCGAAATACCAAATAAAGGGGCTATTAAATCAGGCATGAATTTAGACACACTGGATTGCATCAAATTGTCTTTTTTAAAAAGGCCTTCCTAAAAGGAATATGAAGAGTTTAGGCTGCTGATGGGGGTTGAGCTTCTTCTCCCCAAGGATCCCCCCCCACCCCATTTTTCAAATTGGAAAATTAGAAAATTTGGAGAGCGCTGGAAAAAGAACAGCAAAGCCCTCCTAGAAAGTATTCTCCCCTTTTTTTAATTATTGAAATGCTTTTTAAATAAACATAAGGGAAGCCAGTGGCCCATCCAGTCCAACACTCTGTCACACAGGGGCCAAAACTACCAGGTGCCATCAGGAGGTCCATCAATGAGGCCAGGACACTAGAAGCCCTCCCACTGTTGCCCCCCCCCAGCACCAAGAATACAGAGCATCACTTGCCCCAGACTGAGAGTTCCTATCTGTACCTTGTGGCTAATAGTCACACATGGACCTCTGCTCCATATGTTTGTCTAATTCCTTCTAGAAGCCGTCCATGCTTGTAGCTGCCACCGCCTCCTGTGGGTGAAGAAGTACTTCCTTTTATCTGTTCTGTATATTTGTTTATCTGTTCTAACCCGACTGCTCAGCAATTTCATTGAATGCCCACAAGTTCTTGTATTGTAAGAAAGTATGTTTCATGTAAAATCTTCACTCTACAGTACTAGAGAGCCGTCAGCGTAGGCATACATAATAACTCAAATCCAAGATGTATTTTTTTTTTCTTGATAGGGTGCTGCCTTCTTCATGGGAGGCGTTACCCAGCCCCCTTTTTGCATGTGGATTGCTGCTTATTTTCCCATTGCCTTTAAATATAAGAGAGATGCACTTAATGTAACCCAGGAAGCAGCAGTTGGCATCCCACCCGCCTTCACACACTAGTACGGGGTGTGTTTGCAACTGTGTGTAGAGAAGTGAGGCATTTATATTGATGCAGTTCATAAATATGCCAAATTATGCCATTTTATGTGCTGAGTTTTATAGATTGTGCATTCTGTGTTAAACTTTGTTTTGATGATGAAGTATTGCATAGATTCACTGTTTTTGCCTATGTTTCACTCCCCCACCTCCAAATTCATTTCTTTCTGGAACACCTTCCCCCATACCCCAAAAACTGGGGAACCTTGAGACTCAGTGTTCCCTCTAAGCTGAGTCAGTGGGACTTAGCTCACAGTTCTCTAGCCTCCAGCTCGCACATTTTTGCCTTAGCTCAGGAAGGAGGGCTCCAGAGCAAACTTAATTTATACAGCATCCAAATCGCTCGCTCACAACTTTAATGCCAGTAGCTCACAAAGTAGAATTTTTGCTCACAGGAATTTACAGCTTAAGAGGGAGCACTGCTTGAGAGGGCTCAAGGATTTCAGAAGACCATATGTGAGGGTTGCCAACCTTCAGGTGACACCTGGAGATCTCCCTCTGTTATTCTTAATCCCCAGATTACCATGATCAGTTCCCCTGGAGAAAATGGCTGCTTTGGAGGTTGGGCTCTATGGCATTATGCCCCTCCCCAACCCACACCATTCTCAGGCTCTACCCCCAAAACTCTCCAGCTCCCCACATAGTTTGGGCCTGTGATTGAAAATTTAGAGCAGGTAGTACCAATTCCATATAAACAGATTTGGCCTTGTTCACAGAGGTCTAGAAATCTTAGTTGGATGCATTGTAAAGGACGTAAAAGTAAGGGCTGAAGTTAAAGTACATCTTTAACAGTATAAATTTTGATTCGGTCCCTCCTCGTCGGCCTTGACTGTCTCTCCTTACCCGAGGACCACTAATAACTCTTCCTCCTTCCCTTTGTGCGCTGTAGCTACCATTTATATCCTCTTCCAAACCATCTTCAAGTGCAGCGGACCAAGATGGAGTAGTCTCTTAACCCCTGATAAATATTTTTGTTTTAATGGCTGTCGCCTGCCCATACCGGAAGGAAAACTCCATGACCAAAAGGATTGGAAAAGAAGACGACTCCCAAAATATAACCTCCTAACTCCTTGGCTTTCATCTGGCCCGGAGCACTGCTTCTGGGTTTAGCACTAGAGTAGTACACTGGAGGAAAGAATTTGTTAAAAGAATACTATGCTAGAATTCAAAGGCTTTCGACTTTTATCCAGGGCTTGTTACAAGGCTGATGAAACCAGACATAACACGTTTCTGTGGTGCGGGGACCATAGGGGTTTCAGTGAATAAGCGATGTCATCTTGATTGCATTCTGTTCTTCCGCCTTTGCTAGATGAATGTAAAGACCATAATTATACACCACGTAGGTTCCATTTGCCTCCCAGTGTGTGACGTCCATCAACATCGACAGCTTCCCAGCTTTAAGTGCCATCAGTGATTGGAGACTCTTCACGAGCTGATATTGTTGTATTGGAACTTTCCATTAATTAATGGTAGTGCCGTTATTAGTTTTATGCCAAGTAAAGACTGAAGGGACTACATGAGAGGTTCAGTTTAGATACTCGCACTCCCTGCCGCATTCCACGGGTCCAAATCCAGCATCCACCACTCACCAGTATCACATGACTAGTGTTCCCTCTAAGCTGAGTTTGTGTGAGCTAGCTCACAGTTTTTTAGCCTCCAGCTCACACATTTTTTTCCTTAGCTCAGGAAAGATGGCTCCAGAGCAAACTGATTTAGGCAGCCAAATTGCTTGCTCACAACTGTAATGCCAGTAGCTCACAAAGGAGAATTTTTGCTCACAAGACTCCACAGCTTAGAGGGAGCATTGCACACCACCAGTGCTCCTTCTAAACTGAGTCAGTGTGAGCTAGCTCACAGTTTTTAAGCCTCTGGCTCACACATTTTTGTCTTAGCTCAGGAAGGAGGGCTCCAGAGCAAGAACTAATTTATGCAGTAGCCAAGTCTCTCTCTCACAACTTTTAATGCCAGTAGCTCACAAAGTAGAATTTTTGCTCACAAGACTCCACAGCTTAGAGGGAGCATTGCACACGACTCTTGTTTTTCTTGTCTGATTATGGGGGTTTGTTTTTTGAGTCAAGCATGACCCCTTTCACGCGCTGGAGCGTCCGCGCTGCCCGTTGCCTCCCAGCATACTGAGGCTGAGAGGCTGGGTGCCGGTTCTGTGGGCAGCTGGGTGGGACTAACAAAAGGCACCCCCCAGTAGATGGAGACAGCCTGTGATTGACAGATCTTGCAGCGTGTGGGGATTTGGGAGTGTGTCGGGAGTCCATGACCAAAACAGCATTATATATTATGGTTTTCTTTAGATTGCGCCATAAAAATTAAGCCACAGTATCCCTGAAGTAGGGGCTGTGGTGGCTCAGTGGTTAAGACGCTGAACTGCCGACTGGAAGGTCGGCAGTTCAGCAGTCCAAGACCCGAGTGCTGCATGACGGAGTGATCTCCCGTCTCTGGTCCCAGCTCCTGCCAGCCTAGCAGTTCAAAAGCTAGAAATTGCCAGTAGATAAATAGGTACCGCTTCGGTGGGAAGGTAACAGCGTTCCGTGTGCCTTGGTGTCTGGTCATGCTGGCCACATGACCATGGAGAAGTCTTCGGACAGCACTGGCTCTTCAGCTTGGAGATGGAGATGAGCACTGCACCCCTAGAGTCGGATTCGACTGGCTTTTGAGCAAGGGAAACCGTTACCTTTACCTTATCCCTGAAGTATCAAGAATATTTGCCTAATGAGGGCCCGACACTGTGAGCACATTCAGTAATGGGCAGCCACACCCTTTCTTCCAGCTGAAGTGTTTTGAATGTCGCTGGATTAGAACTATCCACCTTTTCAAGTCTGCCAAAAAAATATAAATTATTCCAGTGCAATCTGTCCTCCTGGCCTTGGACTGTATCACATGGAAGCATTTCAATGTTTTGGGAGTTCCTTAATCTCCTACCAGAGAGCCTAACTCTCACAGCTGTCTCTGCAGTTGCAGCCGTTGCTCTAAGATATTCATTAATTTCTGCTAACTTGTTGCTTACAGGTTTAATGAGAGATTTCAGGTTGGCAGTTAGATCTGCTGCTCAGATACAACTAGAAGCCCATCCTTTTTTGTGGCTGGGCAGGACTTGTCAGACAGCAGTGCTGCTTTTTGGGCCTCCGTTTTGTCCTGTCCTCCTTCCTTCCCACTCAAGCCTCGTTTCCCACGCCTTTCATCAGCTGAGGGAAAGATGCTTTCAAAGTTTGTGGAAGAGCTCTCCTGTCTTGTGCTGGATTTACCCAAGTTAATTGCAGTTTGAGAATTTTATTAGAGGTGGGGTGGTGAAAGAGCTCAGCACTTAGACATCTGACTTCATGCTGTGATATCACTTCCTCCCCCTGAGCAACATTTTTGACAGCCGGATGTGTCACATAACCGGAGCCTCTTGCCTGAAAGCAAGTTACGGCAAATAACTCGCAGAACTTGCGCTTACGGTGGGGCAAGTCCTGATGTCCACAGGAGCTCGAAAATTCACAGAATGCAGCATTCAGAACAGAGTTCAGCTGCTTGAGGATCCTGGGTTTCCTTTTAAAACGAAACAAATTTCTAGCCCTCATGCCTGTGAAGATGTGGTTGACGGTTTGTGAGCAGTGCCAGCTGACACCTTGAGAAGCCTTCGAGGTGCCTGAATGAGTTTGCCAGGGGTTTAGGATCAGGGTTAGGTCCACGGTGAGCGAACTTTAGAGCAGAATAAGGTTTCTTTAAATTATATATGTACTTCATTTGTACCCACACAATTATATATTTACTTCATTTATATATTTACTTCATTTGTACCCACACAATTATATATTTACTTCATTTGCACCCACACAAATTCTCCTCAGCGGGGGGCCCAAAGGAGCTTACGTCATTCCTCCATCATTCGTCCCAATATTTCCCCGTTCTGTATTATTCGATATTATCACCAATAGATATAACTACCAGTGTGTGTGTTCAGCTTTTCCTGACTTATACATGGTGTGGGATTCTCGGCAAAAGTTTCTTTTTTTTTAAAGAAAATTTATTAACAGGATATAATAACATGTTCCATATTTGACAACCAATTCTTAACATATCCTTTTCTAAAAGTTTTTATCCCCCCTTCCCCTGGCTTCCAGCGATGCTCCGCCCCCATTAACATTTCTATCAATAGTCTCTTACATTCAGTTCTTATTCAATATTCAGATCATAAATTTCAATATTTTCCTTTTCTATTTTTCACTATTAGGTAACTTTTCTATTACAATCCCTTTTCGTACAACACTTCTATTATTAATAACTATCAAAACAGAGCAGTCTATTTTTCACATCCCAATTAAGTTCTAAATAGTCTTTAAAGTCTTTCCAATCCGCTAGAAATTCTTCGTCTTCTCTTCCATGAAGTTTTCTTGTCAGCTTATCCACGGCAAAAGTTTCTTCAGCAGTTCTCCTCAGCCTTGACCATCGTGTCCCATCTTCCCCATCCTAGAATGGGAATCTAAGCCTCAGCAGGTTCTGTTTAGGAAAATTTCTGCTCTCTGCCTCTGGGTCATGCCGTCCTGGGATGTGTTTTGAGACGTGTGCTTGATTCCGCCAGTAACCCGCTCTTGTTCCTTCCAGAAAAAAATCCCACCCAAGAAGGATGGCTACAGTTCCAAGAAGCTTATGGTGGTAAGTAAATGGAAGGTGGCTCCTCCCCCCAGGTCTTGGTATCTCCCCACGAACTCTACACTGTTCCCTCTGCCTATTCTGGCTTTGAAGTGTTGTACGTGCATGTCTTCTTTTGTTTTTTGGAATCAGTCTCTGGCCTCCTGCACGTTCCCTTTACCTTTAGATTATTTAGTACGTGGGGGAGGAATAAGCATTTCCCGTGGCACGATATAGAAAGCTCCTTTCTTCACGCGGCTGAGTGCTGACCGTTGGCTCAGATGTTTGGTGTGTTTGTGAGTGATAGTGAGGTGGAAGTCAGCCTTGTGCATGGCCTGGTCTTGTTCTTCGCATGGTGTTCGTTAGACACTTTGTGGTATTGTGTGTGTCCCCCCCCCAAAACGAGGGCTGTGCCTAACAGCCTCTTCTGGCTCTTTCCCGGTTGACACCAGGAAGCCTCCCTGCCAAAGGATACCTTCACCCCAGCACGACAGCGGCAGAAACGGCCAGTGACAACAACAGTGAGTGGCTCCCGTTGTGGTTTGGAATGGGGACAGAAATGTGTGTGTGTGTGTGTGCGCGCGCTCTCGAATGTAATCTAGAGCTTGATTTTTTCTTCCCTTCCCGTGCTGTTGTGGGGCAGAGTATGATAGTGGGTATCATAATGCTGTAAGAGGGAATTTAGATGAGACCCTAATAAGGCTGTCAGGGAATGCCTGGCAACTGGTGGGAGGGTTGTAGGTGGGGCAGCATCCCAGGAGAAAAATTAAAAAGCAAAATAAGGCCACATCTCCTTACAGGAAGTTCTGACCAATGAGTTCCTGGCAATTCCTAGAGCTACCTGGAAGTGATAGGGGTAGTTCTAGGAATCACGGGGGAACTCTATGGTCAGAACTTCCTGTAAGTAGATGAGGCCATATTTTTCTTTTTAATTCTTCTCCCCAGGACAGTTGCGCTGCCCCAGTCCCAGTTTCTGCCTGCTGATCAGGTGACCCTCAGTGGGCAAGTGCTGTAATTACCTTGCAGATCTTCTCGCTGCAAGTGGCAAGACCTTAGACCCCGGAACTACAGATATTAAGGCCACTGTGGATATGAAGGGTCATTGTGAGAGAGCGAACCACAGAGACCTGACTAGCTGTTAACCCCACTGGGTACCTTTGATCTTGCATCATTTACGTTGAACCTGTCCCACAGGATTAATGTGACCATAACATGGGATAATCTCTGTGTTTGCTGCCCTGAACTCCTTAGAGACGGGGATACAGATGCAAGAGGTTAATAAATAACCTGTTATTGCGTGCCTGGTGTTGAAAAGTCTGGCTGCTGAGTGCTTCTGTTCCCGTCTCTTTTCTTTTCCTCTTTCCTTCTGCTCACCAGGATGGGCCTCCTCCCAAGGTCCAAAGGGTCCCCAGGCGCCGCCGCAAGAAGCTGTCAGCAACACCACCGGTGCCCGCAGTGAGTGTAGGTGTGAAATAACCGACTTAGAGGCCCCTTAGAATCCGGCTGAACTAAACTGTGGGGAGTTGAAACACAGTGTGCCATCATGCGTCCCCCCAGGCTCCCGGTCTGAATTTCTGTGTGGTGGTCACCCAGGAGAGTAACACTGCTGTTCTCCCTCTCACTAGTTACTTAGTGAGACAGCAGTGACGTACAGTTCCTGGGAATGCAGGTGGCTCTTGCAACCCGGAAGCTGTCGGTGTTGCAGGTGGCTCTAGGAAGATACTTACAACAGAATTGTGGTGGGGATGGCAAAGTCTCTTTTGGCCAAGTGGACAACAGGTCTACGACATTGGACTAATGCACACTACAGTCGATGTGCATTCCTGGCTGTTTTGTGGGTGGATTTCTCTCTAGTTAGCTGAGCTGAGCACAGCTCCTTTGTTCTGGCCCAACACAGTTCCTCGTGTGCAAAGTGGCCTATTATCCCAATAAGAGTCTGTGCACCCTTAACTTAGTGTGCATTCTCAAGTCATCTTAGAATAGAGAAGGGTGAAGATTTCATGAGATTACTGTTACTTTTGGCACCAGAGATTGATCGATTGATTATAATGGCCAACAGCCAGCAGAAATAAACACAATAAACATTAATATCAAAAATGCAGTACTACTGATCTGTATACTAAGAGTCCAGAGATTGGATTTGAAGAGCCAGTCTGGTGTAGTGGTTAAGAGTGGCAGGACTCTAATCTGAAGAACCGGGTCTGATTCCCCACTCCTCCTCCCCGTGAAGGCAGCTGGGTGACCTAGGGTCAGTCACAGCTCTCTCAGAGCTCTCTCAGCCCCACCTACCTCACAGGGTGTCTGTTGTGGGGAGGGGAAGGGAAGGCGATTGTAAGCCGCTCTGGGACTCCTTCGGGTAGCAAAAGGCGCGGTATAAACCCAACTCTTCTTCTTGAACTCCAATAAACTGCTTCTGTGCTAGAGCACAGTTTACAAAACCTGGATCTTACCAGAATCCTTGCTCTCAGCCTTCTGTATTGCTTACATAATACTTTCATGCGGGAGTCTCACATCCTCCATTCCTTATAACATTGTGAGTCTCTTGGATTTATCTTTCTCGAAGAAACTTCTCTCCTCTGCATGAAACTAACTTAATCAAAAGGTTTGAAGTCCTCTTATTATCCAGGAAGTTGCTTTGCCTTCCTGCTTAAGCACACAAGAGCTTTGTGTCGGTGATACTTCTGCTATTTCTGCACCGAGCTTTCAGATTCGATCCCCTTCTGACCCCTGCGCTGTCTTGGAATGTATGGACTAGCTTCGCCCTTTCACTCCTTCCTTTCATTCTCTCTCTCTCTCTGGCTGTCAGGATGGGCCCCCTCCCAAGGCTCAGCTGGCCCCGGGCTGCCCCCGTCAGAAGCGCTCTGCTACCACAGTGAGTGGTTTGTATGTTCTGCCCTGCAGGGCTGCCCGTGCGGGATTTAGGGAACTGGAGGATATGTGGGGCTGGGGATGGACGGACGAAAGATGAATGCCAGTTTGTACCAATAAGGACAAATTACTTGTGCTCAGGTGTATTTCAGATGTTTCTGTGCAGTCTCTTCCTTGGTTCTGTCTCTGCTGAGGTAAATGTTGGGTATCTTGGTAGCCCCTTAGGTAAGAAAGTTAACTGCCTGTGCTAATTTCTCCCCATTCCCTGCTAATGCAACTTAGAGCTAGTTTGGTGAAGTGGTTAGCGGGGGAGGACTCGAATCTGGGAGAACCGGGTTTGATTCCCCGCTCCTCCTAATGCAGCTGCTGGTGTGACCTTGGGTGAGTTACAAGTTCTCTCAGAGCTGTTCTCTCGAGGGCAGTCCTCGAAAGAGCTCTCTCAGCCCCACCTACCTCACAGGGTGTCTGTTGTTGGTGGGGGAACGGGAAAGGAGATTGTAAGCCGCCCTGAGGCTCCTTCAGGTAGTGAAGGGTGGGGTATAAATCTGATCTCTCCTTCTCTTCTTCTTAATAGAAGTCTTTCTTTGGATTTGGGAGCCTGGATATTCATTAGCTTGTTGATATCGCAGACATACTGGTTGCCAGTCGAATTGGTTTTATGCAAAGATGCTCGCTGTCGACATTTCTGTGATGTTTCCCACCACCGATGGGCACAAAAAACCCACCTTCCAATAAGACCAAAAAGCGGAGACAGAAATTTTCCCAACACCCTCTAAATTTGCAGGTGGAACAAATTCTGAGAAGCAGGCTTTGAGTGCGCAATTAATTCCATGTCCTCGTCAATGTACGAGGGCCTATTCTGTGGGGTGCTTGGTTTTGGAAGGCACGTGTCGCTTCCTGCCTTCTCATTTGGCAGCGCAGCAGAGAGTTCTCAAAGTAGGAGCGCCTTTAAAAAGATTACGCTTGGCTTCTCTGGTTAGCTATGTAGGAACTGGGCAGAGGAGCAAGCTGAACTGCATTTCAATCCCATCTTTCTTCCAACCCACCCCGCTGTTGCTAGTTGCGCTGGGGTTTCTTTGTGAGTCCAGACCCAGGTGCTTTAATTTCTGTTTGCTGACTTACACAATCTCTTGTCTCTCTATTCTAGAAATGGAAGCCCTCCATGGAACGGGATCCTGGAGGTGTCCCCACCGTACGGCACAGGGTGAGTACACAGTAGAGGGAGAGGTCTTCTGCAGTACAGAGGCCTGCCTTGGAATACTGCGTGTGTAGAGAATTTGGAAGGAGAATGGAGGGCCGTATGGGGATAAGAGGTTTTGCTAGATGGACAGATGGTGGGGTAGGGATTGAACTGCACCAAATGCTAGCGTGTGCCCGCTGGAAATTCTGCTCGGTATCCTTCTGGCTTCCCGTTTAGCTGACCTCTTCAGATTCCTCCCTGAAGCCGAGAGCCGAACATTATCTCTCTCCCCAGCCGTACTGTCAGGATTTTGTTGCATTATATATTTTTGGTTGCTGTAGATTTTCCGGGTTGTCTGGCCGTGGTCTTGGCATTGTAGGACCTGACGTTTTGCCAGTAGCTGTGACT
Source organism: Gekko gecko (assembly GCA_029375565.1). Lineage (NCBI taxonomy): Eukaryota > Metazoa > Chordata > Lepidosauria > Squamata > Gekkonidae > Gekko > Gekko gecko. The sequence continues at coordinate 294,709,952 of JAPDNY010000002.1, forward strand.
GGCATCCTCAGAGGTGTAACACAGAAAGATGGAGTACTCTCTGTGTCAAGGCGTCACCCGGAAAATCTACAGCAACTATTGAACTCCGGCCATGAAAGCCTTCGACGACATATTACATATTTTGTTTCACAGTTTAACAAGAGGCCTGTCGAGATGTTTGGCTTGGGTGGAAAAATGTCCTTCTACTATTCAAGACAGCACAGGATTGATTGATCAATCTATCGATCAAATTTATTACAGCAAGAGCCAGTAAAACAGTACACAGTACAATTCTGATATAAGAAGGATTAAAACAGTAATAACATGGGAACACTATAAAACATTAACAAGGGGAAATCAATAAAATTAGTAAAATAGAATACAATAATATTAATAAGAGAATCATACAATTTTTTCAGCTAAAATAAGTTTACATCTCCTAATAGCTGAGTAACAAAATTTTGCCACAGCATAAGTCACTGAGCTCTGAACGTCTTCTAAGAGGAATTTATAAAGGACTTCTGGCCTAAAGGCAAGATAAGACTGCAGGGGGCTGAATCTAGACAGAAGGGGTAGTATAAGATGGTCTCGTTCCTCCTGATAGAATCTGCAGAACACGAGGACATAAGTAACTGGTTCCACCATGTGAGCCGTGCATGGGCATCTATACGTTCATGCATTTGAACGCAAGTGAATGTACCTTGCAGTACAGCGGAGGGGAGTGCCTCAAAACGGGCTCTGGAAAAGGCCCATCTATAGGGCTCATAGGTAATGTCAACTAAATAAGGGCCAGCGGTAAAATTAGGCCAAGATTTTATAATTCTGAAGTTCTTGGGTAGCGATACGGAGTTGCGTCAATTTCCTCGCAGCACAGGATCAGAGGAACAGTGCTGGGCCTTGAGAACTGCACTCGGCCTTGCCTCTCACTCATCCCGTGGCACTGCCAAGCTGGTCGACGGGCAGTGGGGTAAGTTGTTCTATACCCCCCCCCCCCAGTCTATTATGCAGAGTGCCATCACCAGGCAGGTGAAGGATGGGTTCAGATCTGGAGAACTCAAGCCCACCCCACCGCTTTATTGTTCGGTTTTTATTAGTTTATTTATTTCAAGAGCCGCAGGAAAAATAGAACAGCTTTGAATTCCTGCCTCTTGATTTCATGTGTATCATCCCGTCCCTTGCAGTAGAAAAGAGCAAGATTCCAGGAGCACCTTAAAGGCTACCAAAGTTTGTGGCAGGGGAGGATCTTCTGTGAGTCACTGGCTCACTTCTTCAGTGGCCCATTCTGCATCTAGCATTTGCTCCCCTGTTTTACCAAACCCACCCTGGAACAGAAAAAGATGCGGCTCGAAACCACATTCAGATACCCCCGGCCAATGCCGTACTGGCTGCAGAGTCATTCCTGAACGGCCATAAACCGGCCATAAATCTATGCAGGCAGCTGCCATAAAGCCAAGAGATCGAATGAAGTGAAAGTGGCATGCAGTCTGAATGCTGCCAGAAAATCCGACAATCAATCAAAGTGAAAGTGGCACGCAATGTAGAAGGGAATCTCGGTTCCAGCGTGGGTTTGGTAAGACAGCAGAGCAAAGGCTAGATGCCGATTGGGCCAGTGACTCACGAAAGCTCCTCCCCTGCCACAAATGTTGCTAGTCCTTATGGTGCTACTGGACTCTTGCTCTTTTCTACTGCTAAAGGTAAAGGTAAAGGTTCCCTTGCTCGAAAGCCAGGCGAATCCGACTCTCGGGTTACGGTGCTCATCTCTGTTTCCAAGCCGAAAAGCCAGCGCTGTCCAAAGACGTTTCCGTGGTCATGTGGCCGGCATGACTAAACACCAAGGCGCACGGAACGCTGTTCCCTTCCCACCGAAGTGGTACCTATTTATCTACTTGCAATTTCTTGCTTTCGAACTGCTAGGTTGGCAGGAGCGGGAAGACTTCTACTGCTACAGACAGACAAACACTGATCTATCCCTGGGGTGGCCAAACTTGCTTAACGTAAGAGCCACATAGAGTAAACGTCAGATGTTTGAGAGCCACAAGACATGAACAAACATTACACGTTTTTACTGGGAAATATGTAGATTTGCTTTTTATTAACATTAAAATGAGACTGCCAAAAATAATAACAAAAGTGGTGAAAAGCAGATATTGATAACGATATTCATTTCTGCAGTGATATTTGCTTGCGAATGATATTTAGCTTCCCCAGCTGCCCTGCCGGGAGCCGCACAATATATGTGAAAGAGCCACATGCAGCTCCCGAGCCACAGTCTGGCCACCCCCGATCTACCCCGTCTCTTGTTCCGCTTGGTCAGAACACACTTGTGTTTTTATATATACAAGGTCTGCATCCATCCAGATTCATGGACTTCTGTGCTCTGCCTGTAATTGCTGAGCCCCAGCAATCACCAGAAGGGGACAGAGCGAGAACACAAATAAAGCTTTCCTTGTTGAGGAGGCTTACAGCGCTGTGGGAGGTAGATGGGCCAAAGAAAAAAGGCACATCCCGGTTTGGATAAATGAGCAGGAAGGGTAGGGCAGTTTGTAAAAACAGGTGGAGTCTGGTGGTACCATAAAGCCTTTGATAAGAAGTGGGTTATAAGGAGAGATTGGGCGGGTGTTCCTGTTTAAATAGGCTGGAAAATGGAGCTGGTCCATGAATGGCCAATTTCTCCTTTAAAAATACTACTTATAGATACAGAATGCTATTTTTTAATATATATATTGATTAACTTTTTTATATGGCATACACACAACAATAAAAGTTAAAATACAACCGTCTCCCAAAAGAGATACAGTACTGTAAATATACAAGTTCCGGTTATTGAAATATACAAAATTGTAAACCAATAACAAATAACAAAAAACAACAATTACAATTGAAAGGGGCAGTTATAATAACGAATACAGAATTCTAGAACACTCTTCTCGTAGGTAAAATGCTAAGGCCACTTTTTCTCATCCTCCTCTCTTGGACAAGAAAAATACAGGAGGGACAAAAGAAAAGGAAATACTTTTTCTCACCGAGAGAGATTCACAGAGGACGTGGTGATGGCCACAGGAATAAACAGCTTTAAAGGGGGATTAGACAGATTCAAAGAGGATAAATCTGTCAATGGCTACTAGCCATGGTGGCTGAGGGGAATCGCCACATTCAGAGGCACTTAATCCTCTGAATCCCAGAGCCAGGAGACAACATCAGAGGAAGACCTTGGCCTCTCTGCCTTGTTGTTGGCCATCCAGAGGAACTGGTTGGCCAGTGTGTGAGACAGGATGCTGGACTAGACGGACTGTTGGCCTGATCCAGCAGTGTTCTTCTTATGTTCTTAAATGCCTCGAAGGAGTGTATACAGTCTCAAATGCAGGCGGGATAAGCCAGTGCTGAGCATAGGTGGTAGTCTATCCTGTACTGGTCAGTAATAGTGTGAACTACCATAATCCCCTTCCCACATACTGTGACATTGGTTTGATTTTTCTGTTTCTCTGTCCGTAGGAAGCCTTTTTTGTTTCAGACTAGAATAGATCTTGGGAGATTAGAGTTCATGAAAAAAGGTTCCAGCGTAGGTGAGGCATCCAGCTTTCCCGGCATCACATCTGAATGAGTTGTCGCGAGTGGGAGGAGCTTTTCTGAGCAGAGTGAGGGACAGGTAACAGGTCTGCACTGGGGAGCCCGAGCCCTCGTAGCCCGATTGGCCGAGATAGTTTGCATTCCTTTTTAAGCCCCTGGCTCCCTCTTGGAGGGCATATGCAGCTGGCATCTACAGGCTACATCTGTTAACTCGCCTACTCGGTTTGGTTTCAGTTGCTCAGAATCGCCATCTGCTCGGAGCATGACCTGGCATGAGAGGAAACAGTCAAAACCAGCTGGATTCGTGGCGCTTGGGCACCTCCCCAAGCGTGCTCATCTCTCCCTCCTCCAGTTGCAAAGTCTTCTCAAATTGCTGTGATTTTTTTTTCAAAAATTAAACTTTCTACTTTACTTTTCTCCTCTAAAAATAAATACCACGATAAGGTTTAAACACACACAGAGCGATGCTTCTGCATATAAGGCCGATCCCATGATCTTCCAGCTCAGAAGGAATAGAAGCCCAGCTCAGCTTTCATTCAGCTGGCAAAATACGCCCTCAGCCTTCCGTCCTCATTTGGCTTAGTGGAAGAGCATCTGCTTGGCGGGCAGAAGGTCCCAGGTTCAATCCCCAGCGCCTCCAGTTAAAGGACCAGTCATTCGTGATGTGTGAGACCCCTGCCCGAGACCCTGGAGACGCACTGCCGGTCTGACTAGACAAGACTGATCTTGACGGACCGAGGGTCTTAATCAGTAGAAGGCAGCTTCGTGTTTATTTCACACTTTTTTGTTGTTGTTGTTGTTCAGTCGCACAGTCGAGTCCGACTCTTCGCGACCCCATGGACCAGATCACGCCAGGCCCTCCTGTCTTCCGCTGTCCGCTGAAGTTTGCTCAATTTCATGTTCGTTGCATCGATGACACTGTCTAACCATCTCATCCTTTGCCGTCCCCTTCTTCTTTGACCTTCAATCTTTCCCAGCATCAGGGTCTTCTCCAGTGAATGCTCCCTTCTCATTTGGTGGCCAAAGTATTTGAGCTTCAGCTTCAGGATCTGGCCTTCCAGGGAACAGTCAGGGTTGATTTCTTTTAGGACTGATTGAATTGATCTCCTTGCAGTCCAAGGGACTCTCAAGAGTCTTCTCCAGCACCACAGTTCAAAATAATCTATTCTTCGGCGCTGGGCCTTCCTTATAGTCCAATTCTCGCAGCCATACATTACTACGGGGAATACCATTGCTTTGACCATGCGGACTTTTGTTGGCAAGGTGATGTCTCTGCTTTATTTCACACTTTATGCAGAGGCAAACCCAAACTTGCTTTCAGTCTCATCCGAGCTTCCTCTCCCAGCTCACTCGGTTCCACCCGGGTTCAGTCTCCCGTTAATCGCCCTGCATCTCCAGTTGAAGGGACCAGGCAGTAGGTTATAAGAAAGATCTCTTCAGGGGACACCGGAGAGCTGCTGCTGGTCTGAGCAGACAGGGCTGAACTGGATGGACCACTGGTCTGATTCAGTAATATCAAACACTTGTCAGGGATGCTCTAGGCTGATTCTGCATTGGGGGGGAGGGGGGTTGGACTAGATGGCCTGTAGGACCCCTTCCCGCTCCGTGATTCTCTGATTCCGTGAGTACAAGGCAGCTTCATGTGTGTTTATGTGTGCTATCAAACAAAGATCGAAGACTTTTTATATAGTTGTAAGTAAATGTTTGAATGCTGCATTGTAGTTGGAAACAGGAAAAGATACCAGATAAATGGGAATGGATAAAGAAGATGATTTTTATGATAGAAATGGACAAATTGACAAAAAAACTCAACGTAAAAGAAGATGGAGAATTTCTAGCAGACTGGAGAGATTTTAAAGACTTATCTAGAACGGAACTGGGATGTTAAAAATAAATAGCTTTGCTTTGATAACTATTAAGAATAGAAACATAGTAAGAAATGGATAGTATCTATAATGTTACCTGATGGTGAGAAATAGAAAAAGGAAATTGTTTAAAATGAAGTTTTGATTACCATTTAAGAATTGAATGTAAAAGCATGATAAGTGAAATATTAACAGGGGCGGAGCATCGTTGGAAGCCAGGGGAGGTGGGGAAGAAAATCGAAAAAGGATATGTTAAGAATTGAATACTGATATAGAACATGTTATTATATCCTCTTAATAAAATTTGTTAAAAAAAAAGAATGCTGCATTGTAGGAAACTGGCCTCACATTGCACCTTCGCTCGAACCCTTTTCTGCTTTGCAAGGGCTGAACACTGCGCCCAGTCTCTGAGTCTGGACGCCCAGCCTTTTCTACAGTCCGGATGGTAAATGGGAGTTGAAATCATTCGTGCGGCTTCCTGCCTTGTTTTATCTTGACCCCGAGTAATGCCTTTGCTATTGTTCTGGGATGTGCTCCGACGCGAGGCACACGGTGGCTGGAAGAACGACGCAGAGGAAGTAGCATTGTGTGTGTGTTGCAGGTGGGCAGGGGAGGCAAAGGAAGAAACAGAGACCTGTGCCTTTCCCCTGAATGGAAACAGTTCTAAAACTGGAGTTTTCTCCCTGGTGCACCGGGAGAGAAGTTTTGGTCTTGACCTTCAGTGCTCTTAGCGGTCAGAGACCTACATACCTTCGTGACCGCCTTTTTCAGTATGCCTCCGGAAGAGCATTACGCTCAGGGAAGAAGAACCTCCTGGTGATCCCCGGCCCAAGAGCGATCTGGCTGCCAGTGCTCCCTCTAAGCTGTGGAGTCTTGTGAGCCAAAATTCTACTTTGTGAGCTACTGGCACTAAAGTTGTGAGCGAGTGATTTTGGCTCCTGCATAAACTGGTGTGCTCTTGGAGCCATCCCTTCCTGAGCTAAGACAAAAATGTGTGAGCCAGAGGCTAAAAGCCGTGAGCTAGCTCGCACTAACTCAGCTTAGAGGGAACACTGGCCAGGACTTCTTTGGCCCTGGCCCCCGCCTGGTGGAACTCTCTGTTGGAAAACATCCGTGCCCTGCGGGAGTTATTACCTTCCTGCAGGGCATACAAGCAGAGGTGTTCCGCCAGGCATTCAGTTGAGGACAGTGATGGGGACAGTATGACCCCTGGCACTCTCACATACTGCCCCCCCATCCTTTGTAACCCCTCCCCCCTAGGAGGCTGGGGAGCTGAATGTCTTTTCTCCCACCATCTTGGGATGTATGTTGCTTATTTACTGCCATGTTTTTAAAGTAATTTTAACATTGGTTCTAAATTAAATATTGTGTTCTGCTCTGTTGTAAGCTGCCCTGAACCCTGCTTGCAGGGAAGGGTGGCCAAGCAAATCCAATTTCATCAATGAATAAAGTTGAGACTGTTCCAGGTTCCTCCTTGATTGTCCCTAACTCATCTGTCTTTTTCCTTCCAGCAGAAGAAGCAGTTGGGTGCAGTGAAAGAGCGGAAGAAGGCTGGCCGCCCACCCAAGCATCCCACCGCCATGCTCAAGAACAGCGTGGTAAATACTTCCTCCGCTTTCTCATGGGGCTTGTTTTTGGAAGGGCTGAACTGTGGCCTTGGGGAGTAACACCCCCAAAGAAGCAACTTTCCCAGCTCCCCGAAGGGCTGTTCTCTCCCAGTTCAACCACTGCAACCACCTGGCCTTTGTAAGAATTGCCCACTTGGGAGGGCTGGGGTTCTCAACATACCTTCACTATGTTGCTGTTCTAAGGCCCTGCCATCGTGCCTGAGTCTCCTGGTACCCAGCATCTGGTTACCATGGGGACAGCTTACTGCCTTGTGCATCAGTGGGGGAGTAGCCACTTGCCAACTGACTGCCTCTCCCCCCTTCTGAGAGCCAGTTTGGTGTAGCGATTAAGAGTGGTAGACTCTAATCTGGAGAACTGGGTTTGATTCCCCTCTCTTCCACATGCAGCCAGCTGAGTAACCTTGGGTCAGTCACAGTTCTCTCAGAGCTGTTCTCTCAAAAGTAGTTGTCTCAGAGCTCTCTCAGCCCCACCTAGCTCACAGGATTTTTGTTGTGGGGAGAGGAAGGGAAGGAGATTGTAAGCCGCTCTGAGACTCTGAGTGAAGGGCGGGGTACAAATCCAACTCTTCTTCTTTTTCCTGATGCAACAGTGTTCCCACAACAATGATGATCTGTGTGATACAGAGAACTGCTACCAGTATTAAACTTTGTAAAGTTTTCATTAAAAAGAAAATGTCCTTACACATACGTTCAGCACGGCAACAGACTGAGCAAGAGATCCAAAAGAAAAATGTAAAACACAGTTCCTCTGTCCCTCTCTCTGTAGATGCCCTATAGGATGTTAACTTGAGGCAGGTGCTTTAGCTTTAAAAGTTACCATTATTCTAAACGGTTCCTATTAGGGATGGGCATAAACCCCCAAATGAACCCCGGTACAAGCATAAACCAGGCCAGTTCGTGGTTTGTGAAACGGATTCAGGATAATGTGTCTCTCATGATCCACCTGTGTTTTTCATGGAGGTTCATGAGGTTCATGGGAGACATATTCATGGGCTCCAAAGGCATTTAAATGCCTTCAGATCTTGCTTCCGGGTCTGGTGGGCCACCAGGAAGTCATCTGGCGGGCCACCACCGGCCCACGGCCCCACCCACATGAACTCTGAAGGCATTTAAATGCCTTCGGAGTCCATCTCTGGGTCCAGCCAGCCAACTTTATAGGCCTTTGCTCACTTTGGGAGCTCCATCGAGTTGGGAGGCCCGACTCAATTGAGCTCCCAGGATGGACTCTGAATGCTTTTGTAGGCCTTATGTGTCCACTTGGGGCCTGCCCATATAAGGGCACATAAGGTCTGTAAAAACCTTCAGAACCCATATAAGGGCATATAAGGCATATAAAAATGAACCATGAACCCCAATGAACCACAATTTCCCCATTTCATGCCCATCCCTAGTTCCTATTCTTTTGGAGCCTCTGCTTAGGCTTGCAGTCCTGCATATGGCAGTGGCCACCTCCAGCAGACCCCAGCTGAGAACTCTGTCTGCCTCAGTGGAATCAGCCCAAAAGAGACCCTCCTTCTCATGCCCAGGACTTTGTCATCTCGCTTTCTCCTCCCACTGATCAGGTCAGAGTTCTTCCTGAAGTCTTTCTAGCACCTTAAGTCTTGCAAATCTCTGTACCCTGCTGGGTGTCCCTCCACAGTTCATCCAAATGGCTTGCTTGTCTTCTCCCTCTCCTTTTCCAAATGGCTCTTTTCTCTCCTCCTCTTGTAAACGGCCATGGAATCTTTGTGGTTCACGTATGCTGTTCACCCCACACAATCCAGTCCAACGTGGCTTTAGAGACAATGTCCCAAGCAAGGTGAAGGAGAAAACATGATGGTTGAGTGAGCTGTAGCAATTAGGAAGGGAAGGAAGGTGCCACTGGCTTAGGCAATGGATGCAGAACACCGTGTCCAGGGTTATGCAGAAGTAGGAGAAGAAATCTCTTGCGATTCTCAGCCATATGTAGGCTTAGAAACTTGGAAGCCACGTGGGGCAGGGCAGTGTGCTGGGTGGTTGTGAGAACAAATCTCTTTTCTACCACCAATAGCCCTGGCCTCAAGAACAGATACAAAGCTGGCTATTGAAATCCTTTGGGAGGTTGTTGGTCTTTATCTCAAAGCATAGCTGCCAGCAGCATTTTGTGAGGCCTTACCGAGTGGGTCATAGTCAGTGTGCGCATGAAGCCTGTACTGATTTAGAACATCTGGGAGATGCTGGAGGAACCCTGTCTGCACCCAGCCATCCCTTGCTGTAGCCAGATGACATAGCATGGGGTGGGAAAATGCAGCCGCCCACTTTGCAGGGTTGGGAATGAGGATTTTGAGTGAACCGCCCTGCCCTGGATGTTCAGCCCCACACACATACAAAAAAACCCCATGGTTCTGACTGACATCCTGGGAGCAGCTTTGTGCTGTCTCTAGCGACTTCCTCGGGAGGCCCGCCTGCTACAGGCAAAAGGTCCTAAGATAGATAACAGCCGCTATGTGTTTGTTTTGGCAACATTCTCTCTCTAATTTGTAGTCCACGTTTCTCACTGAGACTCAAGGTGGATTACACTGCATGAGTCAGTACAGGCTACATCCAATAAACCATGTAAAAGGATTAGGATTCTCGCTGTCTGATTTATAGTCCACCCTTCTCATTGAAAGTCGAGGCAGATTACACAGCGTGAGTCAATACAATCGATGGGATGGAAAATCCAATAAGCAATGTAAAAAGATTAAGATTCTCATCTATCTATCGATCGTATCTGATCGATCTCTGATCTGATCCGATCGATCCATCCATCCATCCATCCATCCATCCATCCATCCATCCATCCATCTCATCCATCCATCCATCCATCCATCTATCCATCTATCTATCCATCTATCCATCTATCCATCTATCCATCTATCCATCTATCCATCTATCCATCTATCCATCTATCCATCTATCTCATCTATCTATCTATCTCATCTATCTATCTATCTATCTATCTATCTATCTATCTATCTATCTATCTATCTATCTATCTATCATATCTATCTATCTATCTATCTATCTATCTATCTATCTATCTATCTATCTATCTATCTATCTACTCTACCTACCTACCTACCTACCTACCTACCCTACCTACCCATCCATCCATCCATCCATCCATCCATCCATCCATCCATCCATCCATCCATCCATCCAGTTTATTGTCTGCCTTTCGTACTGAGAGACAAGGCAGATTACACAGCGTGAGTCTATACAGTTGACAGGATGGGACATCCAGTAAGCAACGTAAAGCAACTGGGAGTATAGACAAGCAGAAATCTGAAACCAAGCTGAAACCAAGCGTATTATCATGACATGTTAAACGATGGAGAAATTATGTAGCAGGATAATACATATAACTACAGATAGTACATGTTCGCCATTGATCTTCTGTGCAGTCCCACATGGGGACTGCGCATGAGCAGGCTTGCTATCAGAGAGGTTTTACAGCCAAGAGCCTCTAGGGGGCACTATGTGCCAAAGCCAGAAACTTTTTCCCGCCCAGGGACCACATACTCATGCGCAGCAGCACCCCCACTGCCCTCAGTTCCTCTTTTGCCGCCAAAGGTCATGCATTTGAGTCTCCAACTGTTGCCTAAACTCGAGGAAGCTGTACAGGCTTCTGAATCATCGACACAGCTCAGAAAGCACTTTTTAAGAAGTGCTCCCGCTGTGGAGTGAAAATGACCCAGGCCCATGAACACTGTCTGTTCTGTCTGGGTGAGGGGCATAACGTGGTCACTTGTCAGGCCTGCCAGCATTTCACCTCAAAAGCCTGGGGTGACAGGGCTTTGAAACTGAAGGCGGTCCTGTGGGAAAAGGCCCTCAAAGCCTCTGAGCCTTTGACAAAATCGGCTCAAGAAAAGTGCCGAAAGCTGCGTCTTTGGTATCTCGGCCGGTACGGTCACGTTCACACTCTCCTCATGCCCATCGTGCCTTGTCTGAACCTCCAAACAAAAAACCTGAGGGGAAGACTAAGGAGAGGTGCAGCGTGGCGCCACAGAAGGGTGTACTCCCAGGTGTTGCTCCCTTGCAGATTATCTTTGATTATTTATTACACCTGAATGCTAAAGGCCTAGCATTCTCTTCCTTAACCTGGCCACGATTTTGAGCTATCACGGGGGGTCGGGTCGAAGGGGAATCATTTCCCTCCCCCATCACCTACCTAAAATATTCCTTAAAGCGCTAAGTAACCTTTGTCCACCCCACGATCCTTTAGTGCCACAATGGTCCTGGTCGGTTGCATTGGCATGGTTAGTGCTCAAGCCCTTTGAGCTCTTGGCTCCTTGTTCATTAGTGGAGCTGTCCATGAAAGTATGGTTTTTAGCAGCTGCAGCTTCAGCTAGGAGGTTGGTGAGTTGGCAGCCCTTTAGATTGATCCACCGTCATCGTCCCCCCTCCATCCCCCCAGAAAGAATAGTTCTTCAACCTGGTATTAAATTTCTCCCAAAAGCAGTTTCTAGGTTTCATTTGTCTCAGTAGATTATTTTACCTGTATTTTTTTTTCCTTCACCGAATTTGGACAGTGAACGCTCACTGCACTCCCTAGATGTCAGAAGAGTGCTATTATTCCACCAGAGGAGGACATGAGAGTTTCTCAAGGATAAAGCCTTGTTTATCTCTTTTTTGGAGATCCCAAGGAGGGGAGAAGCGCATCTGCTCCGACCCGGTCCCGTTGGATTGTTAGGCCCGTTAGAGAGTGTTATGATGAGGCTTGGTCTTCCTTTGCCCATTGAGTGTGCACGCACATTCTACTAGGGCAGTGGCTTCTTCCACAGCTTTCCTGGGGTGGGAGCGTACACTCTATAACTGAGATATGCAGAGCTGCTACCCGGTCGTCCGCTGACACATTTGTGTATCACTAATGCGTTCGACCTGCAGGCGTGACGCTCCAGTGGGCAAGTCGGTTCTTCAGTCACTTTCTAAACAGGTGAGCGTGCCTTTCCGCCTGGGTCGTAGCTTGCTAGAATCCCCATGTGGGACTACATGGAAGAGCGGTGATGAAAACAGGGCTGCGCTTACCTGTAACTGTTGTTCATCGAGTATCTTCTGTGCAGGCACACATACCTTCTTTCATGCCCTGCTGCATTCTCTGCTTTGGTGGCACTAGAGGTACTGAGGGTAGTGGGGGCGCTGCCGTGCAGGAGCATGTGGTCCTTGGACGGGAACAAGTTTCTGGCTCTGGCACACAGTGCTTCCTGGAAGCTCTTAGCTGTAAAACCACCCGATGGTAGGCCTGCTCATATGTGGTCCCCATGTGCGCCTGCACAGAAGATAACTCGATGAACAACATTTACAGGTAAGTGTAACCCTCTTTTATACGCAGTGGTATAGTCCACAGTCCCTTCTCCTTCATTAAAGCCCGTCTGAACCATTCCGTTATAATACAGCCCTATTACGTGTGTAAAAACTGAATATTGTGTAGTGTGCAGAATGTCAGGAGAATGGGAGCCTTCCTATCAGGTTCCTGACTTCATCAGACAGGCCGTTCTGTAAGGTGGGAGCCACAACGGAGAAGGCCACGTGTATGGGCATTTTATTTATTTAATTCACCTATACCCCGCCTTTCTCACTATGCGTTCACCACCACCACCCCTTAATTCGGCAAAGGCTCCTGCCATGTTGCTTCCGTATCCAAATGAGCTCCAGCGTTTGTGCCCCTGAGCGTTAACAGTCGGCTCTCCACAGCTCCTTTGGTTTTTGACTGCTTTCCCCCACCCACGCAGCGCACCTCAAAAAGCCGGCGGAACCGGAAGTGCGGTGAGTGCGAAGCCTGCCAGATGAAAACCGACTGCGGCCGCTGCGACTTCTGCCGGGACAAGCCCAAGTTCGGCGGGGGGAACCTCAAGCGCCAGAAGTGCCGCTGGAGACAGTGCCTCCATTTTGCGATGGTTGGTCCCTCTCCTCGTTCACCCCCCCTTGGCGCTCTCCCATCTCCCTGACCCGCCTTCTCTCCCTTTTTCCTGCTTAAATGCAAGACGGCTTGCTTTGCATCTGAAGTGCAGTTAGACCACGCTTACAACCCCCTGACATTAGCAGTAGACATTAGGAGCTAGACTAGTTTTCCAGTCAGTCGCGAGAACCCTGTGCATTCTCAGATCTCACCCCAGCATGTGCCGGTGTGGTTGGTCCACTTGGACGGTGTGCTCCCTCTCCCATTGTCTTGTCTTCTCTTATGCATGTCGTGTGACCCTCGCATCTAATCTGGCCGTGTGATAGAATGCTCTGCTGGTTCAGATCAAGATCCATTTAGTCCAGAAGCCAGGAAGAGGTACTTACGGGGAAGCTCACAAGCTGGCTATGCAAAACAACTTGTTTCCCCCAGTTTGTTCTCGGAAATCTGGAAGTTGGAAGCAGGTTGCCTCTGTACGTGTAAGTTTCCAAGTAGTCGTGATAGGTCTTGCCACAGGTCTGGTCCACAGCAGGCAGTGTCTTATGGTAGCGTAAGCTGGATACGCTTTAGCGAAGAGCTTTTTTCCCACGTTTCCTAAGCCTTTTGTTGTCCAGCTGTATTTATTTATTTTGGCATCAAGGCACAGCCGACTTAATGGTGACCCCCATAGGGTCATAGCCTACCTCCACGTCATGACCAGTGCTTCCTCTAAGCTGTGGAGTCTTGTGAGCAAAAATTCTACTTTTGTGAGCCACTGGCATTAAAGTTGTGGGCAAGCGATTTGGCTGCTGCATAAATTAGTTTGCCCTAGAGCCCTCCTTCCTGAGCTAAGACAAAAATGTGTGAGCCGGAGGCTTAAAAAAGCTGTGAGCTGGCTCACACTGACTCAGCTTAGAGGGAACACTAGTCACGACCCTAGTGACCCTTGGAGGTCTCCCTTCCAAGTACTAGCCAAGGCTTCCGGAGATCTGATGAGACTGGGCTATCCTGGGCTATCCATGTCAGGGCTCCAGCTTTATTGGGTGACTTCAGTTCCTGGCACTGAAAGAGTGGTAACTCGTTCTTTCTCTGCATGTGTCTTATAACTTGATTAAACTGTAACTTGGTTAAATCTTTATCATGTCTTCTCCCTTTATACTCTAAGGCTGCTTATATCTGTCCTTATCTTTTTCCGTGTCCTAGATTCAGGGTGATTCTTGTGTTGTCGGCTCTTGGTATGGGAAGAATGGGATTTGGTTTTGAAGCCCCCGGGGTATTTTATTTCAAACATATATATCCTACCGTTGTACCTGAGAAGATGGCTGCATAAAGTACGAAAAAAATACTAAACTTGCACGAATAAAGTAAGAACCAGCAGTAGGTAGCTGGCTGATCAGATTAAACATCACTGAAAGCAGATGTGATCACTGTTAGGAGCTTAAAGGTTTCCCTTGGTCGAAAGCCAGTCGGATCCGACTCTAGGGGTGCGGCGCTCATCTCCGTTTCCAAGCCAAAGAGCCAGCACTGTCCAAAGACATTTCCATGGTCACGTGGCCGGCATGACTAGACGCCAAGGCACACGGAACGCTGTTACCTTCCCACCGAAGCAGTGCCTATATATCTACTTGCAATTTCTTGCTTTCAAACTGCTCGGTTGGCAGGAGCTGGGACCAGAGACGGGAGCTCACTCCGTCCTGCGGCACTCGGGTCTCGGACTGCTGAACTACCGACCTTCCGGTCTGCAGTTCAGCGTCTTAACCGCTGAGCCACTTACCGTCTAGGAATCTGGCACATGAAGCCAGGGAGGGCACGCCAAAGTCTTGGTGCAACCACAGATAAGGCCCTGTTATTCGTCGCTTTGTATCTTGCCTCTGGAGGCAGGGGAAGAATATGGAACCGGGGCCTCAGAAGATCATAATACCTTTCTCTTCCCTTGCTGTCTAGCTGCTATGGAGTTAATATTTCAATAGAACCAGTAAAGGAGTTTTACATTAAGAAGCTTTAAGGGCCAAGTGTGCCATAGGTCAGTCTTGAGCAGCCCTTCCAGATTTGCAGGAGTCTTCCTCTCCGATGCAGAAATCAGTTCGAAGTTTGAATTTGCTGAGACTGCACCCTTCATTTTGGGCAGAATTGCTGTCAGTTTAGGAGCAGGTAGGAATTGCAGCAGAAGCAAAGGTAGGGTACAAGTTTGCCTTCTTCGTTTTGCTCAGACTAGACTGCCAGTAAGTTCCCCGTCCTCTCTTGAACGAACTGTACAAGGGAAGGAGACAAAAAGGGGTGGTGGTGTTAGCATTTAGCAAAGAGCCCCCCCCCTTAACATTTTCATGTGTTTGGACGATATGTCTTATTGTGCCAGTCTAGCTGATCGCTGTAGTTAACTTGGCAAGGAATATTCCCCTAGCTCAAGCTGGCCAGTGATTCCAGGGGCCGTTCGTGTTGGGGGCGGCCTTGCCCACTTGTTCAAGTCCTCCGGATTATTCTGTTCTTCTAATTCCTTTAGTGTAGAACACCTTCATGCCTCCTACTTGCTCACTGGGGGCTCCCTCCGCCTGCAGCGGGTTCGATGGGGATGCCCTTTGAGTGCTTGCTGGCCCTGTTTGGTCTATGAGGAAGGGATCTTGAATCCAGAGTGGATCAGTTGAGGGATGCAAGGGATCTGCTTGCTGTTCCTGGATTGTTCCCCTTAACTCAGGCTCGTAAATAGCCTCTCGTGTGGTCTCCTGTGGTGAGTGACAGTCTTTCTTCCCATGCATGGATGCTTTTGGAAAAAGCACTGGCTAATTTAGACTATTCTGGTGTGTCCGGATGACCCCTTACTGGCTAGCAATTGGCGTGCGCGCGTGGGCTCATAATCCTTGCGAACTTACTTGCAAGACGGTCATTGTGATTTCCTTTTGTACGAAGGTGCCCACCGAAAGTTGGTACACACATCTGTTTCTGAACAGTTCAGACACCTGCAAGAAGGGGGGGAACAGAAGGTTTGACTTTTTTTTTTTTTTAGAAAGCAATTGTGTGGTCAGGGCTGTGAACACTCACATACTAAAAAAAGAGATGGGATTCTGAGCATTAGACAGTCCATATTCTGCCCTCAGTTTATGCTAACCCAGCACATCTGCATGGTATCTTTCTTGCATGGTGTTCGCCATTTTTGCATCATCCTTGCTTTGTCAGTGGTGAGGTGACCGGAAGCCTGCCCCCAACTCTTTAAGTGTTTCCTCTCCGGCTCCTGAGATTTCCGCACGCTTTATCTGCACTTTTCCCAGGCATATTTTAAGTCGTTCAGACTCCAAAGACTTCTGGCTAAACAAACCACTCACTCATAATGAATGCTGAGGTCCTCGAGAAATGGAATTTTGTGCCTGATGCCGCATTCCATGTGTCCCCTCCCCCATGCCACTGTAAAATCAGGAAATGCAATACCTTCTATAATGATTCGTGACTGAAGCGAAAACTCTGCGAATCAGTGCGAAATATTCCAGGAGTCAGAATTTTGTTCTTTGTAAAGTATGCCTGACGGTATATTACAACAACAGCGCTTTTTGGGTGTTTGTGGGAGATGGTGGGGAACTGTCTCCTCTAGCGAGTTTGGGCCACAGCCGCATTGGTCTCACTGTTCCCTCTAAGCTGTGCACCTGAGCGGCCTGTGCACCTGAGCGGCCACTCATGAACACAGGAAGCCCCGCTCAGCAGCAGCCTGGAGCCACGCATGGTCTTGCGCTTCCGATTACCCGTTTTCAGATTACAGCAGTTATCTTCTGCTCAGGATGTGAACTGCTCCGCTCAGTAGGGGAAAAAATTCAAGGGCAAGATACAACCCGATTACGCCACAGGCAGGGCTGGCTCATTCGCGGGAGGAGGCAGTCACCTGAAGTGGCAGATTTGGGGGAAGGGTTGACCGCCTCCCTCCCTGCTGACCTCACCACTGCCTCTGCGGCCATCCAGAAGCTGGATGGGCTAATGCTTCTCTCCCCCTCTCCCCCTAGGCCTCTCTCAAACCAACACAGTAAGCGGTGCCTTCCCTGTGAGAAGTGATATCAAGTCAAAGCCCACTTATGGTGACCCTGTGTGGTTTTCAAGGCACTAGGCGTTCAGAGGTGGTTTTCCGTTTCCCACCTCTGCGTGGCGACCCGGGGCTTTCTTTGCGGTCCCCCATTCAAATACTGACCACTGCTGATCCTGCCTAGCTTCTGAGTTAGGATGAGGTTGAACTGGCCTGGGCCATCCAGGTCAAGGCAAGAGGTGAGCAGAGGTGGTTTATCATTCCCTGCCTTTGCTTCATGACCCTGGACCTCCTTGGTGGTCTCCATCCAAATACTAACCAGGGCTGACCCTGCTTAGCTTCTCAGATCTGACGAGAACGGGCTAACCTGGACCATCGACGTCAGGGTGTGTTCCTCGTAGGACTTCCTGAATTCTCATGTAATGAATGAATGCCATGAGAATTTGGGAGAAGCCATGCTGGGATCAGAGGGAAGCTGGGGGATCAGTTGCTCCGCTGGCTCCCTGGGTGGGGGCAGCAGCACCGAGTCGGGGGTGGCACCTGGGGGGGGTACCAGTGTCAGCGAGGTGGGGAGCAGAGGCAGTCGCTTCAGGCAGTAAAACGCTTTGAGTCACAACTTAGCATAGTGCTCTATGTGTATTTGTCTGCAGGAATGAAGGCTGACAGGTCCAGAAAGGGTAACATAGGCTGCAAATATTTCCCAGTAAGACTCAGCCTCAATGCGTTGCTGGTGTTTTGGCTGGGAGCTACATTTCTTACTTGTCTTCTCTTCCCACCCCGGTCTTGGTTCATGTGTGCTGATACTTGTCTTTGACCTGATGTTTAAATCTGGGCCTGCTCTCCTTTCCTAGCCCACTCGTGTGCTATTGTCTTGTGTGCACACAGTCCAAACACGGAAGCAAGAGAATTGCACCGGAGCACAGCAGAACCAAAGAGGAGAATAATGGAAAGCTGCTGTAGAAGATGGGTGACAAAGTGGGTGGGAAAGATATGAGACATAAGAACATAAGGAAGAGCCCTGCTGGATCAGACCAGCAGTCCATCTAGTCCAGCATCCTGCCTTACACAGTGGCCAACCAGTTACTCTAGAGGGCCAAAAATGGGGCATAGGGGCCTTCATAAGAAGACACTGCTGGATCAGACCAGTGGTCTATCTAGCCCAGTGTCCCATCTCACACAGTAGCCAGCCAGTTCCTCTGGAGGGCCAACAACAGGGCACAGAGGCCGAGGCCTTCCCCTGGTGTCGCTTCCTGGCTCTGGGATTCAGAGGCTTAGTGCCTCTGAAGGTGGAGGTTCCCCTCAGTCACAACATGCTAGCTTTTTCTCTAGACAGAGCTGCAACAGTGCAGCGATGCTCAAATGCACAAGACCAATTTTCTATAAGCAAAACCAGCCTCCCGCACTGCTTCCGAACACTTCTGTAATCTCTTAATCCATAGTCAGGGGAGCCTAAAGTCTGTACGTTAAACCCCTTCATAAACTTGCAGTGGGGTAAATCCACGTGAGTTCAGAAAGTTTGTATATGTTCATTTAACATAATGTGCATGTTTGTGCAACTTCGGGCTCAGGAGCTTCCATAGCTGGGAAATATGAAGCTGCCTTATACTAATCAGACCCTTGGTCTGTCAAAGCCCCTATTATCTACTCAGGCTGGCAGCAGCTCTCCAGAGTCTCAGGCAGAGGTCTTGCACACCCTGCTGCCAGATCACTTTTAACTGGAGATGCTGGGGATTGAACCTGGGACCTTCTGCGTTCCAAGCAGATGCTCTATCACTGAATCAGTTTCATTGCTGAGTGAGGAAGAGCTGATGATGAGAGCAGGGGAAAAATGGGTTGGGGGCTGTGCTGAATGGTTGGCGTTCAAGTCTCTGAGCAGTCCTGACCACTTAGTTCCCCTCTCCCTCCACCCTGGCCACTGTCTATCTTTTTCAAGTCGTCAGCAAAACCTCTTGACGCTTCTGCAGCCTGAGGGCTAGAAACTATACGCTGCGTAGGTTGTTGTTGGCTTGGCTCCCAACCCGCCTCTCCAGTTGCTCAGAGCCCTTCTCCGTTGCAAAAGCGGTTCTGTGCTGTGGAGCAGGTTTGTGCAGCATGAAGCACTTCTGCTGATACAAGGCCAGTCTTTCAAGGAGCTGGAACTTGCCCGCTGCTAGAGTAGCGTGCTCCACAGCGCACAAAGAGCAGTGTGAGCAGGAAGAGATCTTAGACTCCAGGCTGCTGTATTTGATGCCAGGAAGTGTTGCCAACTTGCAGCTAACTTAACAGTGACCCCTAGTGGGGCTTTGAAGGTCAGAGATGGTTTGCCTTTGCCTGCCCGACCTCCTGCTTAGCTTCTGAGATCTGATGAGATTAGGCTGGCCAAAGCCATCTAGGTCAGGGCAGAGACAAACAGGTAGTTTGGTATTGCCTTCCCCTGCCTAGCAATCTGTATTCGTTGGTGGTCTCCTATCCAATTACTAAACCACATAATTTCTGAGCTCTGGCATGATCACACTGGCCTCGGCCATCTAGATCAGAGTGCTGTATAGGGATGGGCACAAACCTAAATTCGTCAATGTCATTGCCCAATGTCATGAGCCGAGGGTCGTGCAATTGCGCCTGTGGCAAACCTCCCAGGAACTTGCGTGGTTTTTACAGAGATTCATGTGGTTCGTGTTGGCAGTTAGTGTGGCAGACACGCTGGTGCTGATGAATTAATCATCAAAGCAATGGGAGGGATTCTGCAGCCCTTCTGCGGCTTTGGAAACACCAATAGTGGCCCTCCAAACACCAAGCAAAAGTGCCTCTTTGGGGGACCTGGGGGCGTGGAGGAAAGCATGAAAGAGCCTGGGTTGGGGGTGGAAGGAGAAGAGGCTGGCACATGAGGTCAGGCCAAAAAGGGGGACCCTAGGAAGCCCGGAAGTCGCGGATTATAGTGTCAAGGAGAAAGTGGGGGTCATCTTCTTTTGATAGAAGGGGCAGGAGTTTTGGGAAACTGGCCTGTGGGGCAGTCAAAAGGAGGCCAGCAGATGAGGCCAGGCCAAAAAGGGGGACCCCAGGAGGCCTGGAAGTCCAGAATCACAGGGTTGGAAGGAAAAGGGGGGTAATCTCCCTTTGGTAGAACAGGAGAGTCAGCTGGAGACTTGCTGCAAGTTTGGCATCTCTAGCCAGCAGGGGGCCATTCTACTGCATCACGAACCTCATGCAATGAACTGGTGTAGTAAATGGGAAGGTTCGTGAAAGTTCGTGAGACCCACGAACGAGGACGGACCTCTGTTTTCTTCACTGGTGCCCATCCCTAGTGCTGTACTTAGGGTTTACTTATTTAAAGGATTTTTAAGGCCTGGGTCCACACCTCCCTTGCTTACTCAAGTTGTCCTCATGACTTGGTCTCAATCTGCGGTCTCATTCCTCTCCACTGAATTGCCCTGTTCCTGGGGGTGGTGGTCTTGTCTCTGCTTGTGTCCAAACCTTGCACCTTCTTAATGTGAGGCTGAAGGAAGGATCTGCTGCTTCGTGCCTTGGGCTGCACTGGGGTGCCTTGGATGTGCTTGGGAAGCTGGGAGTTGCCAGGGGGCTAAGGGGGCTTAGGAAGTGGGGGGATCGCATGGGTGCCATGGTTGCAGGAAGCAGTGGGCCAAGCTGTGATGCTGCTTGCTTTGGGGTGGGGCTGGGGACCACCTCCTTCTGCGCTCGGCCGCTTGCCTCCTCCACAGCCGGCTCCTCTTCGTATCTCCCTCTTCTCTTCCCTTCCCTAGAAGCGGCTGCTTCCCGAGGAGTGGAGCAGCCCAGAGGCGGAGGGGGCGGCGGCGGCGGGCTGGAAGGTCAGGAGGAGGAGGAACGCCTTCGGCGGCCGCAGCCGCAAACCGGCCAGGATCAAGCAGGTGGGGCGGCGGGGAGCCAAGGGGCGTGGCCAGAAGCGCCGGGCAAAAGCCAGCTTCCAGCCAGAGGTAACTGCCCCCCTCCCCACACATTCCCAGGTGCAGCTACTGTGCTCTGCTCCCACATCATCCGGTGGTTTCCTTGGCCAGCCCCACTGGTGTCATGTATCTCCCTGGATGTCAGGGGCGCATCACCGTTGTCAGACTGCAGGTGCATCTCGCCTTCCTTGTTCAATCTGCCCTGTCCTTTTGTTGGGTGGTGTCACAGATGAAATCTACCACTTTCCATATATTTCGCACGCATCCCACCCCTTGCTCCTGGGTTTCCTCCTCAAATCTCCTTACGTTTCCTTCTGGCCCAATCAGCCGCCTCCTTCCTGTCCAGGACCGCCTCCGTCTACTAGTGTCTTCTTCCTCCCTGCTGTGTGTCTCTGCTGTGGACTCCTGTGTGCTTTGCTGGCTGGTTGTGGCAAAGGAAAGGTAGGAACAGCGGGAGCTGAAGAAAACAGCGCTGCTGAACCCACCAGGCTGCGCAGTTTAAATGGCTCTGGCTGGGCTCTACATTACCCTTGTGTAAGGCCCACCAAAACTTCTGAATGACGTGGGGCTGCCCAGCGCGGTAGCTTGAGGCTCCCACCTTTGCAACCCATTAATCAAAGGGTGGGGGGAGTCTTCCTCCAAACCTCTCCTGAGCCTGTGCCATAACCCGGCACTGTTCAGGTGAGTCTTGGCCACATTTGTATGACCACAGGACCATGACTCGCTTCTGGGAGCTCATGGCTGTTTCTGATGTTTTTTTTGCCCATATTAGTCTTAAGAGGAATACTGTTTTAGAATGGCTAGACATATATTGAGTCTGGAGATTTAACATATATCATCATCAGCTGCTGGTCTGCCCCAAAGATAAGTAACAAACATGCTCTGCTTAGGGATGAGGGAATATAATTGTAGGATGAAATGGTAGTTGTTGTTTTTTTAAAAAAGCTAGTATTAACCATATTTTTGAAGCAAACAGGGGATTCCTAAGCAGGGGACCACCGCCAAGAAGGCCCTGCTGTTTTATGACCTTCTTGCCTCCTGTCTCAGCAGCACCCAGAAGAGAGCAGCTTCCTGAGAATTTAAGAATCCTTTAGGGTGCTAGAAGGTGTGATGAGGTGGATCTAAACATGTAATGGATGGATCGTAACTGTCTTAGGTAGGGGTGTACAAAAAAAATGGACCCGAAAAATATTGGTATTCCTGAATACCAGTATGGTATTGGTACTCGGGTAAATATTCAGGAAATTTGGCTGTATTATTTGGCTGCATTATGTGCTACGGGGACTATGCCGGCGTAACTTGGTGAGTTCACTTTAAATGCCTTTTGAGTTCACTCGCTGAGTTATGCCACCATATTGGCACAACTCAGCGGGTGAACAAAGAAGGCATTTAAAGAGACAGTGTCTCTTTAAATGCCTTCTAGCCATACCTGAATAAAAGCTGAATAATATCAGCTTTTATTTGGGCACGGCTAGCCGAATAAGAATCTGTATTCAGCTGAATAAATACTTGAAAAATATCAATAAGGTATTTTTCAGGTATTTATTCAGCTCATTATATATCCTGTGCACACCCCGAGTCTTAGGACCAATTCTTACTTAATCTGTTAAAATCACTGGCGGGGGATATGTGGGAGAGATCAAACCACATTGCTAGAGCAGGCTGAGGAGAGCCGGACAAAGCACAAAGTTGGGTACCAGAGTCTGCAAATAGACACGGTTGTGAGCACCTATTAGCAGGTTCTGACCAATCAGTGGAGAGTAGGACTTGAAATGTAGCACTTGTCCGTCAGCACAGGTTGGTACCTGGCTTAGGCTGTCCTCTCATTTTGTCCCAGTTCATTGGCACCCTCTGTAAAGCGTGACTTGATGGTCTCAGTGTGATTCTCGTGAGGTGGTGTTCAATAAGGGGAAGCAAGGTTATGCACCGGAGCACCCACAACATGAAAATTGGTGCATATCCCTGGTGCTGTTTGGTCAGTGGAAATAAGGACACCCCGCCCCCTCCCGGTTATGTCTTCAGGGAGCCTTTGATGTTCCCAGATTATTGCTTCATCCAGGGCTGTATCAAATGGGAACCCAGAAAAAGTGCAGCATTCTCACAGCTTTCGCCATTATCACCTGTGTCTGAGGGGTACCGAGAGCTCTCAGCTTGTTGTAGGGTTCTTTGGGAACCGACACCAGCAATTAATGAATAATCTGCCTTGAATCCAATTGAGAAAGGTGGACTATAAGAGTGCTGTGTGGTTTATGAGAACCAGATACATTGAATCAGTGCTGTAGGGGGCCTCTTCTCTTGCTCACCCCATAACCGTGTTGTGTATGCATGTACTAAACCCCGGGCAACCTACAGAAAGACTCTTTTAAGAAGCCCTCAGAATCCTGGTTGTCTTTAAACTGTACCGTCAGATTACAAGTTTCTAGTCCTCATGGTTGCAGCAACACTTGGAAGGAAGTGCGCAGGGTAAAATCTAGAGGCTAGGAGCAAGGCTGCAAATGGAAAGCTATAAACACTCCCTTTTCTCGACTGAAACTGAAGAGCTTCACTGTATTCAGCCTTCTATGGCAACGATTTTTAGTAAGGTTCCTCTGAAACAGGAGCGGTGTATGCTTCATGCGTGAAAACGTCAGTCGTGTGAAACTGCATGGAGCTAAAACACTTTGCGCTGGGGCTTTACGTTGGTTTGGTGGTTAATTTTTTTATGCAGCCTGCGAGAAGTGACTGGGCTTCTGACCAAGGCTCCAAATTCTATGCTAGGGGGAAGGGGGGAAAAACCCACTCCTAATTTTACTTGCACGATTTACTCAAGTGCATTTTGGTTCACGTTAATGTTGCTGTTCAGAGATCTCAGGAAACCCCGCCCCTTCTTGGAAGCTCTGGTTATATCCCTCTCTGTCCTCTGAGATTTTGCCAGGCACACCTCAAGTTTTGAGCTTCTCGGCAGTCGTAGGGGTTTACTTTCCCCCTGAATGCCAGATTCTGCACGGGGTGCCACGTTCCATGTCTGGGGAGCATGCTCGGGGACACAGAGAGAGGTCTCATCATGTTCCATTCCCTCCCTCCCAATTTTACCGCAGGCCGAGGAGTTTCCCTCCGTCAGCAAACCGATCGATCTGTCCAAGCCGCAGAACCGACAGATGCCTGACCAACAGCCGCTGAAGCTAAAGGAGGAGGCCAAGAAGGAGTTGCCTCAAGACTGCGTGAAGGACCTCCCCGTCGTACTGCAGCAAGTCAAAGAGGAGCCGGAAGTCCCCTGCCACCCCACCCCACCCCCCAGGTCCTGGTGAAGGTGAGAATCCTCACATCTTGCTACACTTGCAGATGTCTTTACTTGGCCACTCGCATCGTTCTTGGTTGACACCTCTAGCGTTGGGATCACATTCAGATGTCTCCTACTTTTTATGTTCCGTTCTCCATACTTCACCAGGTGGCTCACAAAATGAAAGAAGCGTGTAAAACGCAATAAAAACACAGACCTGTCTTCTTTCATATATCTCCGTGTGCCAACTGCTGTGCTCACCAGGAAGCCACCAGTTGGTTGTTCCCATCAGTTTGGGTGGTCTGTCCGCCATTGAACAGAGGCCAGGACTTTTGCATAGTGGCTCTGTGGAACGGGCTCCTTGAAGAGGTGAGCAGAGTGGGCCCTCCTTGGTGATCTTCAGGAGGCGCTGTAAGGACCACCTCTTTGCCAGGGCTTTTGATGGGGTTGGGGGGGGGGAGATCTGGGGTTTGCGATTTTGTTTTTGGTTTCTATGGTTGAATTTTGCACATTAATGTGCAAGTATTTGTTCACTCTTCTAATTAAAGTTTTGGCATCTTTGGTGGCGTTTGGTGGCCGTTTTGGAGCCAGTTTGGTGTAGTGGTTAAGTGCGCAGACTCTTATCTGGGAAACCGGGTTTGATTCCCCCTCCTCCACTTGCAGCTGCTGGTGTGACCTTGGGTCGGTCACAAGCTCTGGCACAGCTGTTCTCTCAAGGGCAGTTTCTGTCAGAAGTTCTCTCAGCCCCACCTACCTCACAGGGCGTCTGTTGTGGGGAGGGGAAGGGAAAGGAGTTTGTAAGCCGCTCTGAGACGCCTTTGGGCAGTGAAGGGCGGGGTCTAAATTCAATCTCTTTTCTTCTTCTTCTTACTGTGATTTTTCATAGTTGTGCCTGTGTTAGGATTAGGATTGCTAAGGAAGACAATATTCACTCCTTCTTACGTACTTGGTGTATTCGTTCTTTCCATGCACTCTGCTGTACTGTAATAAATTTTTTTAATTTTTTCTTTAAAAAAATTGTTTTTGGTTTTAGCAGATAAACTAAACAGCTAAAACATAAGAGTCAGTTCCCTAAACACTGTACATGTGAACTTTTTGCTCTTGTTACACCTTGTTCTGTCTGAAATGTGGCCTTCCGGGGGCCCATGGGCCCTTTGGCACAATGTGGGGGCACAGCATGGGGGCTGGCAGTGGGAGGAGGAAATTGGCAGAGATCCCTGTATTCTTAAGCAAACACTAATTTCACTTGCATGAATGGAGGAAGAGGAGGAACCCAGTGCAGCAATGCAAGCCAGCAGTTATAGAAATCACCTTGAAACTTCAGCTCACCCAAAGGTGTTTTTTTTTTTTTTTACAATTAGATGTTACTTTTAATAGGAGATAAAAGGGGGATGTGCATAATTCTTAGGGATCCAGTAACTTGATCGTTCATCTTTTCTCCCCATGTTCTGAACACCTCTTCAAGAGCAGAAAAAATTTCACAATGCTTTTAAACAGAAGAGAAGGCACAAGCTACTGGAACATTACAGCCCTTTTTAAAGGAGTACCAATGACAATAGCCTTCAGAGTAGCCTTCAGAGTCCCAGAGACTGAAACTATCAGATTACAAGCATTCAAGACACCTAGTTTTGAAATACTTGCAAGTAACCCAGAGGTGTTTCTGAGTGGCCTTCTAAGGGCAAACTTCCCGAGGGAAGAGTGTTGCTGTGAGTTGGTGCCACCGCTGAGAAGGCCCTTTGTTTTAGAGCTGCTGGCTTGGCTTGGCTTCAGAAGGCTGCGGCACGCAGAGCAACATCTCAGACTCTGCAGGAAACGTACCTTCTTCCGCGTTTTTTGCTGCCAAGGCAGTTTCTCTACAGGTTGCGGTCTGTCTGAGAATCCAGGACGTGCAGCACGTGGAGGTCACTGCTCATACAACTCTCCCTCCAGACGAACCTCTCTTGCTGTTGAAATTGCTCTGTGCGCATGGCTTCTATCCAGATGTTGCCTGTGGCATCGCTGTTCAGTACTTTTAAAGCACTGTCCATGATGAGCGCTTCCCCTTGTTTGCAACCCCCCCAACCCACACACCTACAGGGTCTATGTCGTGTTCCTAATGAGCTCCGTCTGATTTGTTTCCATAGGAATCAGATACCAGATTACCTGCTGTCAACCTCCTCCTTGCTACATCTCCCAAGATCAAGCAAGCGCGTGCAGAACCGGGTGGGGACCATCGCCCGTTGAGTGATTCTCCGGTAAGCTTCAGTTGGGACCGTGGCAGGGAGGGAAGGGGGAGAAACTTAATTCAGCGTGTCCCTTTTGTTATTTTATTACACACCTGCACTGTGTTCCGGTCTCTTGCCTTCCAGCCTTCAGCTGTTTTCTTTGTAACATCCTGTTTTAGGGGCTGCTGGTGCCCAGCTATTTGGAGAAGGAGGGGAGGGGATGTGGCTCAGTGGAAGAGCTTCTGCTTGGCATGCAGAAGGTCCCAGGTTCAATCCCTGGCATCTCCAGTTAAAAGGATCAGGTAGGAGGTGATGTGAAAGACCTCTGCCTGAGACCCTGGAGAGCCACTGTCAGTCTGGGTAGACAGTACTGACCTCGTTGGACTGAAGGTCTCATTTGGAATAAGACAGCTCCGTGTGTGACCGCGTGAGAGGTTTTCAGGAACTCTGGGTACTAAGCTTGGCACAGCCTTGAAATATGCAGCCCATTTCTGAACGCACTCACCTGCAGCCCCTGACGCATTGATGTAATTTCATAAGAGTAAAACTTCTATTTTCACTTCCAACATAATACAAACATTTTCATTTATGTGGCTTCTGTGCAGTCCCATGTGGGACTGTGCCTGCACAGGCCTGTCACAGAGAGACTCTTACAAGCTTCCAGAGCCTTCCAGTAGTAAAGAGCATCCCCCCCATCCGGGTTGGAGGTTTCCTGCCCAAACCGTCACACAGGGCCGGCCCCAGGTGTCTGGGCGCCCTAGGAAGGCCAGCTTGTGGTGCCCAGCCCACCGGGGATGCCTAACCACGCCCCTTCCCTCCCAGCGCTGGCATTCCTGGGCGCTCTGCAGCTGCGGGGCCCCCAGACAAGCCAGGGAAGAGGCTGGGGTTACCCCCGCCCCTTCCCTCCAATTGCCGGCTTTCTTGGGTGCTCCGCAGCTGCGGGGCCCCCAGGCAAGCCAAGGAAGAGGCGGGGTTTTTTAACCCCCGCCTCTTCCCCCCAGCGCTGGCTTTCATGGGCGCTCTGCAGCTGCAGGGCGCCCAGGAAAGCCAGGGAAGAGGCGGGGGGGGCGCAGTTTGGCGCCCCTGCGGCCAGCACACTCTAGGCGAGCTGGCCCTGCCGTCACGTGACTGACGGCCCCGCACCCTCTTCCGCGGTGAGTGAGCTTGCTATTCTCCCATGTAGGACTGCACAGAAGCCACAAAGATGAAAACGTAGTTGCACTTACCTGTAACTAATATTCATCGAGTGGTCTTCTGTGCAGGCACACATCCTTCCCTCCTTTCCTTGTCGTGGGCTGCTCTGCATTCAGGGCCACGTCCACTAGAAGCCTGTAAGATTCTCTCTGTGGCGGGCCTGTGCATGCGCAGTCCCATGTGCGCCTGCACGGAAGACCCACTCGGTTACTGGTCAGCGCAATGATGTTTCTTTAGTAAATAGAACAGGGCAACAATGTTTTCTTGGTAAATAGAGTAGGCCATGTTGTAACCTGGGTCAAGTCCCCGTGATCCTGGTCCGGTGTACCTGTTTCTCTCCCTCCCACCCCAGTGATTGGTTCCTGGGGCACTTGGTGCAAAGACCTGGGCCAGAGGATGGAATCTAGAAGCCTGTAACTAATCCCTGCTTTCGGTGTATGTCCTCCTGTAGTTGCTGGGTTGCTTCCTGAAGCAGAGTGTTGACGTGTGTGTGTGTGTGTGTGTTGGAAGGAAACTTGTGGGGCGTGGTTTTCCCCGAGGCCTGTGTTAACATCTGTCATTCTGGACCCCCCTGACGGTTGTTTGTCTCTGCAGGTGCTGGCAGGGCTGCCCCAGTCTAAGAGCACCAGGGGGACACAAGGCGGAGAAGTGGTCGTGCTGGATGACGACGAGGATGACGAAGTGGAACAGCTGCAACCAATACGCCCCCCAGTGGTGAGTGGCAATCTTTGGAAGCCCTGGGTTGTTCTCTGTTGTCTTGGGGAGATGGAGGATGGGTGACTTTATGTGTATGTGTGGGGGGGTGTCAGTATGTTGCCACATTCTGAGGTGGCAACAGGAGTATTAGAACAGGTGGTAGAGGTAGACAGTGGAGGAGATGTTGAGTGGCCACAGTGAGGCCCTTTTATTAAAAACCTGAAGGCTGTTTGGTGTAGTGGTTAGGAGAGCCAGTTTGGTGTAGCGGTTAAGAGCGGCGGACTCTAATCTGGGAGAACCGGGTTTGATCCCCTACTCCTCCACATGCAGCTGCTGGTGTGACCGTAGGTCAGTCACAAGCTCTCTCAGAGCTGTTCTCTCAAAGGCAGTTTTCAAAAGAGCTCTCTCAGCCCTACCTGCCTCACAGGGTGTCTGTTGTGGGGAGGGGAAGGGAAAGGGGATTGTAAGCCGCTCTGAGACTTCTCTGGGTAGTGAAGGGCGGGGTATAAATCCAATCTCTCCCTTCTTCTGCTGCTTCTGTAGGAGCTTGTAAGGGAATCTTTTGTGGGATCAACTGTCTGCAAAGCATTATCTAATTTTAGCCTCCCCCCCCCCCCCGGTTTGCCTTTTCTTTAACTCAGAAATGCGTGGTCTCCTCAAAAACTCTCCCTGTTCTTGATCCCATCAGTAAGCACACGTTTGGTTACAAAGAGCCTGGAATGAAGGGCTTGGGGCAGGGATTGTAGTGTTTTGTAAGTGCCAAAATGTGTGATTTTTGGAACAGTGGCAGCTTGGCTATTTGGGGGGACATACCACATTCAGAGGAAGCCGTGCAGCGCTGCCGTTCTGCTTGAAATCCCAGTTTTTGAGCTAGAAAGAGGAGCTCGGCAAATGTTCACGACAGCCTCAATTAACGCCACCCCCAACTGCAGGGGAGCTTAGCGGCTTGCAGAGGGGAATGGAGAAGGCGTTTAGAACTTCAGAAGAGCCATGCTGGGATTAGATCAGAGTCCAGTCGAGTTGGGCGTTTTGTTCACGCGGTGGCTGGCCCGTTGCCACTAAGATGACTGCAACATCCCCCCCACCATGCTTACTGGCAGCTGGTGCAAAGAGACACACCGCCTCTGGTCCTGGAGGTAGCAGACGTCCATCGTGACTAGCAGCCATTGATAGCCCTGTCCTCCATGAATTCGTCTATTCCCCTTTTAAAGCCTTCCAATTTGGTGGCCATTTCCACATCCCGTGGTAGTGAATTCCACAAAATAGAGGATGGTACGGAGTTGTTTTCCGTTGCCCCGTCAAGAACCGACGGGTTGAAATTAAATCAGAAGTGTTTTCAGGTAAATATTAGGAAGAACTTCCTGACAGTGGAACAGGCTTCCTCGGGAGATGGTGAGCTCTCCTCCTTTGGAGGTTTTCAAACAGAGGCTGGACGGCCATCCGCCAGCAATGCTTATTCTGTGAACTGAGGCAGATCACGAGAAGGGAGGGCAAGAAGGGTTGCATCAGGGCTTAGTTCTCGTGGCCCTTCCTTACACACACCCAGGGCAATGCTGATCGCCACGTTGGAGTCAGGAAACAATTTTTCTCCAGGCTGGAGATCCTGGAGGTTTTTTGTCATCTTCTGGGCATGGAACAGGGGTCACCGGGGGTACGGCGGGAGGAGGTATTTGTGAATTTCCTGCATTGGGCAGGGGGTTGGATTAGATGACCCTGGAGGTGCCTTCCGATTCTAGGATTCTATGAATTTAACTACGCACTGAAAAAGTCTATTCTGAATCTCCCACCCTTCAGTTTCAGAGGATGACCCCGGGTTCCAGTACCGTGGGAGAGGGAGAAAAGCTTCTTCCTGTCAAGATCTCCAGATAGTCAGTCAAACACCAGGCTTCATAAGAAGATAGCATATTTATTAGGACTAAGTTAGAGCAACATGAACACCTTCATTGTCAGTGATACTGGGAGATACAAAACAGCATCAGTTATAGCCCCCTTGAAATACCTCCCCTACTATAAGCCAATGGTTACATTTCCCCCACGCGGTAAGAAGAAAATTAACGGCCACCAGATATGTCTGCAAGAGGCCAAAGAGGCCTGGGACCCAAGCAGTGTTCCTTCTAAGCTGAGTTGGTGTGAGCCAGCTCACAGATTTTCAGCCTCTGGCTCACACATTTTTGTCTTAGCTCAGGAAGGATGGCTTCAAGGTAAACTGATTTATGCAGTATCCAAATGGCTTGCTCACAACTTTAATGCCAGTAGCTCACAAAGTAGAATTTTTGCTCACAAGATGCCACAGCTTAGAGGGAACATTGGACCCAAGGCCAGCCATTTAGATAAGACATAGCGTAGACACAGTAAATTAGAGGCTCTGGAGACTTGGTGTTACTCCTGCATTCCAGAGCCGTGAAATCTATCTCCTCCAGCTTGGTGTAGTGGTTAAGTGTGCGGACTCTTATCTGGGAGAACCGGGTTTGATTCCCCATTCCTCCACTTGCACCTGCTGATGTGACCTTGGGTCGGTCACAAGCTCTGGCACAGCTGTTCCCCAAGGACAGTTTCCGTCAGAAGTTCTCTCAGCCCCGCCTACCTCACAGGGTGTCTGTTGTGGGGAGGGGAAGGGAAAGGAGCTCTGAGACGCCTTTGGGGAGTGAAGGGCGGGGTATAAATCCAAACTCCTCCTCCTCCTCCTCCTCCTCCTCCTCCTCCTCCTCCTCTTCTTCTTCTTCTTCTTCTTCTTCTTCTTCTTCTTCTTCTTCTTCTCCTTCTCCTTCTCCTTCTCCTTCTCCTTCTCCTTCTCCTTCTCCTTCTCCTTCTCCTTCTCCTCCTCCTTCTCCTCCTCCTCCTCCTCCTCCTCCTCCTCCTCCTCCTCCCCCCCCTGCAGCGATGGCAGGTTTACCTGACACTTCCCGCCCGGCCTCTCTGCACTGTGCCTTAACCTGGCTTCTTTCCCTCATTCCTTAGATAATGGAGATCTACAGTCTGGGCGGCGTGCAACCCCTGAGCCAGCTGGACAGCGTCCTGCGGGAGTTCCTGGCCGAACTGAACGAGATCCCCCTCCCGGCTCACTGGGAGGTGCTGCCCCTGCTGGGCGGCACAGACCTGCGCCTGGTGCAGCGCTCGAAACAGTCCACCATGTCGGCGGCAGTCATCCACATCCGCCCGGGCCTCTTCTTCCACGTGGTGGTGCGGAACCTCCCCGTGCCTCCGGAGCACGAACTCTACGCCAGCCACCCCGCCCGCCTCACCACGGTCGACGAAGTGGTGGAACTGATCTGTGACCTGGAGGCCTATCGGCTCTGCCCCGGCTGGCCGGCGGGCTGGCACGCGGGCGAACGGTCCCAGGCCTGCGACGTCCTCGTGTACTCGGGCTGCTGCCCGCAGTGCCGGCTGAACCCTTGGCCGTCAGGGAGCGGGGCCCGCTAAGAACCCAGCTGGAGGGGTGGGGGAAGGGGGCATCTGGGGACAGGACTTGGCCCCGCGGGGCAGTCAAGTGGGCAGAAGTTTTATTTTGACACTGGAAATGGCTCGGATGTCTGAAAGGATCGTTCCTTGCCGCCAATAGCTTTATATTCCCCCCCCCCCTCTCGTTCGGTAGCTTGGCACAAAAAAAAGGTCTGTTTTGTTTCTCCTCTTGTTGTCTCCTGTGTCTCCACCTCCCTGCCCTGTAAACTGCTTCTTAAATTTCTCACGGAGAGTGAAAAGTTTCTTGCAGAGACTAGGCTCCCGTCTTGCTTTGATCGTTTGCTCATCTCCTGCCAGAGAGTCGCGTTGCGAACCACTGCACATCGCCACCAGCGGTTTCGGATCACCACCGTCCTGCACTTTCAAACTTCAGGCATTCGGCAGAGCAGCACTCGGCGCTGGTCCGGCGGGAGCGTGCAGAACCTCTTTACGCGTCCAGCTTGGACTCCTTCCTCTCCGTCACTATCGGCATCTTCTCCTGCTTGCCTGACCCCGCCGTGCTGTCGAATTTAGCACAGTTCCAGAAGACGTCTAGATCTGCAGCGCGACCTTCTCCAGACGTGGGAAGGGGAGGATTTTTAGAAAAGGATCTCCTCCTCCAACTTGAATGCCTCCTGGCAAGGACCTAGCCCTTCTTTCCCCCAGTATGCATCTAAAAATTGAAGTGTTGCCTCAGGCATATTTTTTCTGTTTCCGGGTTTGGATGATTAGTTGAGTTGGAGGACTGGAGGCGTTCCGTTTGGGGGACACAGAAGGCGAAAGAGACCCGGCCCGGAAGGCGGCGAGGCGGCTAGCGGGCTGCCCCTCCCATTTGCAGAGAGGTTCCGGCGTGTCCTGTTCAGGGAAGCTCTTCAGAAGCCATAGCCGCGCGTCCCTCGCTGACTTTGTGGTTTCGTTCCGCGTCTTCCTTCTGTGCGGTTGGCGGCAACAGCAGCAAAACACCCCCCTTCCTCCCCCCCCCCCGGAACGTTCTCCCTCACGACACTCTTGGTTTTGTAAATTTTTTTTTTTGTGCTTCTTTTTCCGCCTCAGAAATCTACCCTTGAAGAAATTATCAAAATCAGAACTGGTCTCTCTATTTTTTTTAATGTATTAAAAACTTTAAACGAGCAAGCGCAGTCTCGGTGTCCATTTTTCTCTCTCTGGGCGCGTAGGCCTTAGCAGAAGTAACTAAACGCTGGGTTAGATCCAGCAGTACGTCAGGAGACGGCGGATCTCCTCTGCATGACCCTCCCTCGGCCGGTGGGTTCTCTGTCTGGGTCATCTGTGGACTAATAGCCGTGCGGGTTGGCGGAGGAGCTGCAATATGGAGGCTGGAAGGGTACAAAACCGCCCTTCCTGCCTGTTGTGTGTCAGCACAGTTGCAGTGATGGAAAGGGAGAAGAGGACGATTTCTCTCCCTCTCTTCTCAGTGCACCTTGCCATTCTGCATGGGACCCCTAACCCAGCTCATCGATTTTCCCGTAGTCGGAAGGGACTGCAGGATGCAGGGGAATGTGGGAAATTTCTTTCTCTCTTTCTCTCTCTTTCTCTCTCTCTTCTTTCTTTCTTTCTCTCTCTCTCTCTCTCTCTCTCCCTCCCTTTCTCCCTTTCTCCCTTCCTTCCATTTATGAATCACCTAGTCGCACAAATGTGGGGGCTCTAGGCGATGGACAAATTTAAAACTGTTCAAACCATGAAACCATATCCGACACATGATACACAGTTAAAAACAGCTGGTGAATTTTGTGTTTTGTAGTTCCCCTCCAGTGTTCCCTCTAAGCTGCATTAGTGTGAGCTAGCTCACAGTTTTTTAGCCTCCGGCTCGCAGATTTTTGTCTTAGCTCAGGAAGGGAATGGCTCCAGAGCAAACTAATTTACGCAGCACCCAGATTGCTTTCTCACAACTTTAATGCCAGCGGCTCACAAAGCGGAATTTTTGCTCACAGGACTCCACAACTTAGAGGGAGCATCAGTTCCCTCCCGCTCCTGGTCTGGGAGTGCTTCATGGGGACAGGGAAGGAATAACTTCACCAGGGATAGGAGATTCAGGTCGGGTGGGGTGCCAGCCACGATCTAAACTGTTGCTGTCCTCAACCAAATGCCTGGCGGAATATCTCCGCCTTACAAGCCCTGAGGAATTGCATAAGATCCCGCAAGGCCCTGGTGTTACTGGGCAGAGAATTCCACCGGGTCGGGGCCAAGGCCGAGAAGGCCCTAGCCCTGGTTGAGGACAGCCGGCAATTTCTAGGGCTGGGGACCACCATAGGTTATTCTGTCAAGAGCGGAATGCTCTCCCGGGGCTTTAACGGAGGAGGCGGTCTCACAGATACGTTTGTCCCAGACAACTCAAGACCTTAAAAACCAAAACCTTGAACTGGAAGCCAGTGCAGCTCACGCAGCACGGGTTGAATATGCGCAGTCCATGATGTGCCTGTCACGACACGCGCCACCGCATTCTGGGTCAGTTGGAACTTCCGGGTCAGTCTCAAGGGGCAGGCCAGCGTAGAGCGAGTTACGGTAATCTAGCCGGCTGTGACTGTCGCAGGGATCTACAGAGCTTGCTCCCTGCAGATCTTTGGATCCAAACTGCGTGCAGTTTGCCAATTAAAGTATGAAGTAGGTCAGCCTCTCTTCCTCTAAGCTGCCGTTTCAGGCCTCATCTCCTGTCTTCTGTACCTCTCTGCTTGCTGGGGCTACCTCCGACCCGGTTCCTAGGTGTGTACCTTCCTTGTGTCCTGTGACCTGACTGCCTGCGGCCAGCTGGTGTGACAGAAAATGGGGGGCAGGGAAGGCAGCAAGCGTGTCTGTGGCTGCCCACTGAGGAACTTTAGTGGCAGGGGCTGAATTGTTGTCCTACTCAAGAGCCCCAGGCTTCCCTGCACATTGCCCCAGTTTTTTCTCCCTCAACTTACTCTCCTGTCCTACCCAAGGGGCTTGTTTGTGTCACTTGTTCCCTATCCATTCCCTCTTGAAGGGCTCAAAGGCTCTTCTTTTCTGGTCCTGGAGGCCCTCCCATCTAGGCAACTCGTGGGACAGCCCTGTCTACAGGTGCCCCCGTAGGAGCGAAAGGCTTCAGCCACAGTAGCGGCTCTCTCTCGGCACACACAATCATTCATCTTAAATGTTACTTAGGAACATCAGAAGAGCCCTGCTGGATCAGACCAGTGGTCCACCTAGTCCAGTATCCTGTCTCACACAGTGGCCAACCAGCTCCTCTGGAGGGCCAACAACAGGGCAGAGAGGCCGAGGCCTTCATGAGAAGATCAGAAGGGCCCTGCTGGATCAGACCAGTGGTCCCTCTAGTCCAGCATCCTGTCTCACACAGTGGCCAACCAGTTCCTCTGGAGGGCCAACAACAGGGCAAGAGAGGCTGAGGCCTTCATGAGAACATCAGAAGGGCCCTGCTGGATCAGACCAGTGGTCCCTCTAGTCCAGCATCCTGTCTCATACAGTGGCCAACCAGCTCCTCTGGAGGGCCAACAACAGGGCAGAGAGGCCGAGGCCTTCATGAGAACATAAGAAGAGCCCTGTCAATAGTCCATCTAGTCCAGCATCCCTGTCTGGGAAGTGAGGCCGAGGCCTTCCCTGACGTTGCCTTCTGGCTTTGGGATTCAGACGTTGACTGCCTCTGAACATGGAGGTTCCTTTTAGTCACCATGGCCAGTAGCCACTGATAGACCTATTTTCCATGAATCTGTCTAATCCTCTTTTAACACTGCTTAATGCCTGTGGCTATCACTGCATCCTCTGGCAGGGAATTCTCCATTTCAATCACGACATAAAGAAGCATGTCCCTTGGTCCTTCCTGAATCTACTGCCCATCGGCTTCATTGGATGCCCTCGAGTCCTAGTCTTTGGGAAGAGAGGGAGAAAAAAGTTCTTTGTCATTTCTCTCCACCCCCGTGCTTAATTGTATAAACCTTTGTCATATTCCCCCCTTAGTCACGTTGTCTAAACGGAAAAGTCCCAGCCTCTTTAGCTTTTCCTCGTAGGGAAGGTGCTTCAGCCCCCTAATCATCTCGGTTGCTTTCTTCTGTACTTTCCCCAGCTTTGTGATGCTATTTTTGAGCTACGTTGGCCTGAACTGCGCACAGTGTTCCAACTGAGGCTGCACCTTTGATCTGTACGGGAGCATTATAATGTCAACGGTTCTATTTTCAATCCCTTTCCTAATCATCCCCGGCATAAAAATTTGCCCTTTTCACCACTGCAGCACACTGGGTGGACACTTTGATTGAGGTATCTACTACAGCCCCGATAAATTTTTCCCTCTCCGTCTCGGCTAAGTCAGACCCCATTAGCCTGTATTTTGATGTATCCGGGTCCTGTCGGCCTTTGTTCAGCATCCAATGATCACCATCCTTTCCTCCTTTCCTCTGACCTCGGAGAGGCTGAAGGGGAATCCTTAATTGCTTTCCGACCTAGCGTTTGGCTCGACGGGAAAAGTGCCACGAGGTGGAGCCAAAGCGCTCTTTACACATTTTGAAGTCCCCGCGGGACAACATAGGCGTTATTCATGCTGTTAGCTTGATTTTGCAATGCTAAGCTTAAAAAAGGAAGCCATTAAGTGCGTTAATTCAGTCCCCTTAAGCGAGGAAGATGCAGCCTCTAACGCGTTACTGATACACCGGGAACTTGCATCTTCCTACTGTCAGCCACGTTCCCACTGGGGTGATAAGAACCCCTAAAAATGAAGACCTCCTGCTTAAGGGGACCAAAGAGCCCCAAAAGCGTCTCAATCCAGCCCCCTTTTAGCATTTCTTACACATTTTCAAGGCTTAAAGCTGCAATTATGACGGATCGGAACTCTGGGGGGTTACTAACTACTGTGCCCGATATCAGCTTCGGTAACTGCATAGCAGATGTATGACGTATACACAGTGGCAAGCAAGAGGGTAGCTTGGAGAAACGACGGCTGAGGGGTGACATGATCGAGGTTATAAGATTATGAATGGGATTGAGCAGGTTGAGAAAGAAGTACTTTTCTCCCTTTCTCACAATACAAGAACTCGTGGGCACTCCATGAAATTGCTGAGCAGTCGGGTTAGAACAGATAAAAGGAAATACTTCTTCACCCACAGAGTGATTAACACATGGAATTCACTGCCACAGGAGGTGGTGGCAGCTACAAGCATGGAGAGTTTCAAGAGGGAATTAGATAAACATATGGAGCAGAAGTCCATCAGTGGCTATTAGCCACAGGGTATAGATGGGAACTCTCAGTCTGGGGCAGGTGATGCACACTATTCTTGATGCTGGAGGGGGCAGCAGTGGGAGGGGGCTTCTAGTGTCCTGGCCCCACTGCTGGACCTCCTGATGGCACCTGGTATATTTTGGCCGCTGTGTGACAGAGTGTTGGACTAGATGGGCCATTGGCCTGATTCAACATTGGCTTCTCTTATGTTCTTATGTTCTCTTAGGGTAGGATTAATCCCCTCCTAGTATGAAGGTAGGGTAAAGTCAAGGAAAAGCACTCGGGATTGTAAATCAACACTTAGGACGCTTCTGCATTGGCTTGTCCCTCCGTTGTTTTGTTATGAAACCCACATTGGAACAGAAATTCCCCTCTGCATTGCATGCCGCTTTCACTTCCTTTGATCATCGGATTTTATGGTACCCTCTGCATCGCGTGCTGCTTTCGCTTTCTTTGATCATCTGGTTACGGTACCTTCTGCATAGATTTACGGCTGTTTTATGGCCGTTCAGGGGTGACTTTACAGTCAGTACGGCGAGGCCCTGAGAAAATGCGGAGTGAATACTAGATGCAGAATTGCCCTTAGTTAGTAGCAGACTTCAGGCTTCCTTGACTGCACCCACTATGCATGCTCTGTTTCCACCATACCAAGCCTGCTTTAATACCCATTTGGCTCTGAATGTCTCCTTGCTTCCCATTGCATTATGAAGCTGCCATTTTGCAGATATAGAAAATATGGAAGAGGTGTCATTGGTACGCTTTATTTCCTAAAAACTGTCTTCATTAGAGTGGCAGGATGGTGGTCGTTGAACCCCATGAACTGGGATGGGAGCCTTTCTGGTCCTCTCTCCCTGAGAAAAGGCTTTTATATTTAGGTAAAGGTAAGGTAAAGGTTTCCCTCCTCTCCATTTCCAAGCCGAAGATCCAAAGCTGTCCAAAGACGTTTCCGTGGTCACGTGGCCAGCATGACTAAATGCCGAGGCGTACGGAATGCTGTTCCCTTCCCACCGAAGCAGTACCTGTTTATCTACTTGCAAGTTCTTGCTTTCGAACTGCTAGGTTGGCAGGAGCTGGGGCCAGAGATGGCAGCTCACTCAGTCATGCAGCACTCTCGGGTCTCGAACTGCCGAACCACAGATCTTCCAGTCTGCATCTTCAGTGTCTTAACCTCTGAGCCACATTTAGAGCTCCATTAAAAAAGGGGAAATTCTGTAGTAAGCTGATGGGGGAGCTTTTCTTGTAAGCCTTTGCTTTAAAAGATACAGAAGCTTCTCAGAGGGAATTAGGGAAAAAAACAGTGGCAGTGCGGTACCAGAGGCAGCGGACCCAGAACTGAATTTTACAAACTGATTTGAACCATCCAGCCAAATCCACTATGGCAAGAAGCTAAGGGACGGCTCTTTTAATTTAGTTTTTATTTTAATCACCCCAGACAGAAATAAATAATAAAATATTAACACCAGTGGAGGCAAGCCTACAGATAAGCCTCTAAGAAAAGGTTTACAGACACCTGAAAAGATGACCACGCACGATTGTCGTCTAATGTTGTAAGATCCTCAATCCGTTGGATTAATGAAAGTGAGTGTTTATCTTTCCAGTGCTGTAATGTAAGTCTTCGGGCAACAATAAGTAATGTAAGCCTTCGGGCAGGGAGGGTCCATTTCTGTCGACCATGGATTAGCCTCCAAGAGATGGGCAGATAGCAGAAAAGTACATAAACATCCTCAAAGATCAATGAATATTCTAATACTAAATCGATACGAGTAATTACTTCTTCAGAGCCAGTTTGGTGTTTGGACTCTAGTCTGGGAGAACCGGGTTTGATTCCCCACTCTTCCACATGCAGCTGCTGGCATGACCTTGGGTCAGTCACAAGTTCTCTCAGGAGCAGTTCTCGAGAGAGCTCTCTCAGCCCCACCTACCTCATAGGCTGTCTGTTGTGGGGAGGGGAAGGGAAAGGAGATCGTAAGCCGCTCTCCTTTGGGTAGCGAAGGGCGGTGTATAAATCCAGTCTCTTCTTCCTCTTCCTGAAAATATCTAAGAACTGGACAGGCCCAAAAGATATGTTTAAGTGATATTTTTATGTTTAAGTTACAGCACTAAGAATTGGTCACTTTACTTGGCCCTTTGCTAAAAAGGTGCTGTAGTATACAGGATACCCTGGATGGGTTTTTGTTTTTAATGCCAAATAAGTCACAGCTCAAGGTCCACTGAAACAATAGGTATAAAACCCCCTTGCTTTGGCAAAATATGGCAGTCTAGTTCTTTATAACATTCTTGACCAACATCAAATACTTATAAACAAATACTGTAGGTTTCATTCTCTGCATTGGCTCAATGAGAATTTCCAAGAGTTAGGGAGATTCTGAAACAGTGCTGCAGGCCCACAGTTAGATACCAACAGATGTTGCCGTGGTACATATTACCATTCAGTGGATGATGGCAAGTCATATCTAGACTTCGGCTGAGTCCATAACAAAAACTCATCGTCGTAGTCTTATCAGTTGGTCCAAAGCAAAAATCCCCTTATCTGTCCAAGGCTTCCATAAAATATTTCTTCGCAATTTGTAAGTCTAGATGGAATCCCAGAATCACAGAGCTGGAAGGGTCCATAGAGGTCATCTAGTCCAACCCCCCATTCAATGCAGGATCTGCTTAGAGCATCCCTAAGAAGTGTTTGTCCAGTCGCTGCTTAGAGACTGCCAGTGAGAGGGAGCTCACCACCTCCTGAGGCAGCTGATGCCCCTGTTGCGAAACAACTGTCAAAAAGTTTTTCCTAATATCCAGCCGGTATCTTCCTACCCTTAATGTAAACTCATTATTGAGAGTCCTGTCCTCTGCTGCCCACAGGAACAGCTTCCTGCCCTCCTCTAAGGGACAGCCCTTCAAATACTTCAAGAGAGAACATAAGAACCTAAGAACATAAGAGAAGCCAATGTTGAATCAGGCCAATGGCCCATCTAGTCCAACACTCTGTCACACAGCGGCCAAAAACACCAGGTGCCATCAGGAGGTCCAGCAGTGGGGCCAGGACTCTAGAAGCCCTCCCACTGCTGCCCCCTCCAGCACCAAGAATAGAGTGCATCACCTGCCCCAGACTGAGAGTTCCCATCTATACCCTGTGGCTAATAGCCACTGATGGACTTCTGCTCCATATGTTTATCTATTTCCCTCTTGAAACTGTCCATGCTTGCAGCTGCCATCACCTCCTGTGGCAGTGAATTCCATATGTTAATCACTCTTTGGGTGAAGAAGGACTTCTTTTTATCTGTTCTAACCCGACTGCTCAGCAATTTCATGGAGAGCAATCGTGTCCACCCCTCAGCCTCCTCTTCTCCGGACTGACCATTCCCAAGTCCCTCAGCCTTTCCTCGTAGGGCTTGGTCTCCAGGCTCCCAATCATCCTCGTTGCTCTCCTCTTCACCTCCTCCGTTCTGTCCACATCCCTTTTGAAGTGAGGCCTCCAGAAGTGCACACAATACTGTGCAGGTACGGCCTGATCGTGCAGTATACAGCGGTGCGCAGCCTGTAGTGCTAATTTAGCACATGAAAATGGGTCAAATTGATATTGTTGTGACATGATATACCATAATTCTCAAACTGCAGAAGAAATAGGCTCACTTCAGCTTGTTTGGTTTCCTTCAGCAAGGAACAGGCCAATGGCTTCGTGCATGTGGTATCCCAGGTGTCAACACTGTCTCTTCCTGCAGTGTGGGTGACTCCACTTCCTGAAAAGCACAGCTGCTGCTGAGAGAAGTCTTCCAGGTCGAATCTGCATTGGCATTTTTAAATCAGTTGCGTGCTGCTGTGACGCCGTCTTTCTCTATGCTTGTTTGAATGTGGTTTGGAGATGATTCTTTTAAAGCAGTGCGGAGGTGCGATGACAGCGGAGCCGCCCCGAAAGGACGATAAACATATGTGGACATGCAAAAGTATGCTAGCACTGTTGAGGTGTGAAAACGACACCAAATGTGGACAGCTTTTTTGAAGATGGAGTCAAAAGGCGGGGACACTGATGGGAAAGACAAATGCAGATTCGGCCTCAGACTGCCAAAAACACCACAGGTCTTGCCAGGCTTTGTCTTGCTTGCCTCAAGTCTTTAATAGCTATAAATCACAGAGGGACTGAAAGGGGCAGCCTTGGGCCTCTAGTTTCAGAGTGACTGAAACTAATCAGGAGCCAAAGTTTGGTCTGAGGCCTCCTCGACCAATATGGTGGTCTCTAGAAAACCACCAGCTAGAGGGGTGATCTTAATGGGCAGAGTTTGGAAACTCCTTGAGTAAGACTCTTGTTTTGGAGAAGTCTTGGGAGGGAGGGTGGATTTGGGGGGCTTTTTGGCAGGGAAGGTGGGTTTGGGGGAACCTTGAATGGGAAGGTGGACTTACAAGATCGAGAACCTGAAGAATCAAATATCAAGTGGAAG
Organism: Gekko gecko; assembly: GCA_029375565.1. Classification (NCBI taxonomy): domain Eukaryota; kingdom Metazoa; phylum Chordata; class Lepidosauria; order Squamata; family Gekkonidae; genus Gekko; species Gekko gecko. The sequence goes on from JAPDNY010000002.1 coordinate 294,751,180, forward strand.
AATTACTTATCCAGTTGATCGATACATTCAAATTAGGTAAATAACCCCCTCCCCCTGGTAGGTTTGAGAAATTGATTTAACAGTTGAGAAATATTCTCAGTAAAAATCACTCAATTATCAGTATTATCAGCTTGTGAAGGACAAACAGAAAAGGAAATACGCTTTTGTAATGAAGGTTCTTTGGACTCCAGCTGTCAAGTGTGGGCTGCTAGAGGTTTGGAAACACCATCCCAGAAACGAAATCAGTGAGCCTGAAACCAAACCGAAGAGCTAAGCGTGAGAGAAAAACTCCACCCCTCCCCATCCCGATCCCAAGGGAAAGAAATGTAGCAATGTAAAAACAGATCCCAGACAGATATTAATTACATTAGATGCATTACTGAGGGAAGGGGGGGAGAAGCCAACAATAATACAGAGGGGGAGCAATCTGAAGGGCAGCTTGCGTGCCTGAGTGAGTGATTAATTTTCAAACAAAACCCAGTTAAAGTTGAGATAAATAAATTAATCACCAATCAAATTCACCCAATTCATTAACAAGCAGAGAGCAATGGGAACCGAATGCCAGAATTAGAAATTAATCAGCAAACGAATCCTTATAGTTGCGTCAGACAGAGTGAAACGTCTTCGTAAATCAGTGCAAGCAACTGGTTGACAGTTATATAGTATTGCAGATAAAAATAAATGAAGGCCCAGTGATGTTACTTCAGTAAAAACAGACTGTGGAGGTTCTCTGGACTCCAGCACCCAAACAGGAGCTGTAAGAGATTTGGAAACACGGTTCCAGCAAACCTTAAACTAGGTAAAGGTAAAGGTTTCCCTTGCTCGAAAGCCAGTCGAATCTGACTCTAGGGTTGCGGCGCTCATCTCCGTTTCAAAGCCGAAGAGCCGGTGCTGTCCGAAGACATTTTCCATGGTCATGTGGCCGGCATGACTAAACACCAAGGTGCATGGAACCTTCCCACCGAAGTGGTACCTATTGATCTACTTGCAATTTCTTGGTTTCGAACTGCTAGGTTGGCAGGAGCTGGAACTACAGACGGGAGCTCACTCCATCATGCGGCACCCGGGTCTCGAACTGCTGAACTACTGACCTTCCACAGCCTGCAGTTCAGTGTCTTAACCACTTGAGCCACCGCAGCTCCAAAACCTTAAACTAACAGAGGAGCTAAAGGAGACAGATAATGCCGTTCCCCTGCTCCCCGAACAAATAAGCAATACACAGTACGTAAACAGACTGTAAATAACCGTGAATCTGTGTGAGAGTACTATACAGGGGAAAGAAAAGAGAACATTCAGTACTGTGATAGAATTGCCTTAACAAGGGCAGTGATCTGGAAGGCAACTTATTTTTACTCGGTGGTGGTGAAGAGTGGAACTTTCTTTTTGAGATTTCTTGGCTATCTCCATCGGCTCCTCAAGATCTAGGATACACAGCAATGCTAGTCCTTCTTCCAGTGAGGAAATCCCGTGCAGCTTTCCAAGATGGGACACTTGCAAGACAATGGGTGCGTTCAGATGCTCTGTTTGAACCGCTTTCGGCAGGCTTCAGTAACGGATTTTATGTGCACGTTCACACACCCAACATCTGCGCACCGTCCCCAGCCGTTGCTTTCCGGATCAACCCCCCTTTAAAATGGGAGTATTTTGATACCAGGTCCCCAAGTGGTGTTTTCCTGATTCTCCGGTTCTAGCCACACTTTTCTGACGTCTAATCGTTCCTGCAGTGTCGAGCCACTTCCGGGTGCTTCAACCCCCTGCCCTCTGGAAAGCTGACACTGAAGCCTGACTTTTTGTCCGCCATTTTTTTATGCCTCGGCGGTGTGCACATAGGCGGAGCTCCGCTTCTAAGTTAATAAAACCAAAGTTTAAATGGTGCCTAGTTTTAGCATTTAGACAAGTTTGGGATCTCAGAAAGGCCAGTTTCAGGGTAAAAGTTTAAAGGGAAGAGTTCATTTAAAGTTTAAAGAGAAGTGTGGAAATCGCTGTTCTGCGCATGCGTGAAAATTTCAGTTCTACAGATGGCCGCCTGTGCGCATGCTCAAATTGAGAGAGAAAAAAAACACTGATGCACACTCCTGCGTGTGGACGGCGGGGAGCAGTGTGGCTGCGCAGCAATCCAGAACAAGGAGGTGAGTGTGATCGTGATTCTTGGGGTTAAAAACAGAACGCATCGGGACCGGAACAATTTAAACCGCTCCCGGCATGCCGTCTGACCGCACCGAATAGGTGAAATCCATTTGTATCAGCAATCTGCCTTGGGTGGGAGAGTGAGCAATGACAGGTTTCAGTTCCCGCCTTGTTTTCAATGGCTTCATGAGGAAGATCAGGGTAAACTGAGTAACGGCAGCCATGATGAAATCAGCATCACTAGCACTTTATCATGTTGTGTGATCTAAATGGCCTTAGAATTGTTTTAACTTAATTTATATTTATGTTTTATGGTAAACTATGTGTTGATTTTATGTAAGCCACCCTGAGCTGGCCTTGGCTGGGAGGGCGGGGTAGAAATTCAATAAATAAATAAATAAACCTTCCCCCCCGATATATGAGGTGGCCGCATTGCCTTGCTGTCATTAAAATCTGTTTCTTGAATCGTAAATCCAGGAGAGTGAGTAAAATATCTCTTGAAGGATGAGTTTTCAGGATATTTAATGAGCCTAACTGACAAGCGCGGACTCTTATCTGGGAGAATCGGGTTTGATTCCCCACTCCTCCACTTGCACCTGCTGATGTGACCTTGGGTCAGTCACAAGCTCTGGCACAGCTGTTCTCTCAAGGACAGTTTCTGCCAGAAGTTCTCTCAGCCCCACCTACCTCACAGGGTGCCTGTTGTGGGGAGGGGAAGGGAAAGGAGTTTGTAAGCCGCTCTGAGACGCCTTTGGGCAGTGAAGGGCGGGGTATAAATCCAATCTCTTCTTCTTCTTCTAGTCACCACCGGTAAAATGTCCTTTTCTAGCTGTACCTCACGTGCCAGCCATTTAGAAAGGAAGGTTGAAAAAAGCTTTGCCCTCCACTTTCTCCGCCAGACCCCTCAATTTTAGATTATTTTGTTGAAGGGAGAAATCCATACAGAGTGTTCTTTCTGCCGATACATCCCTCCCCTTGTTGTAGCAGTTGGATCTCATTTTGATTAGCCAGCCCTGCACTATGGCTGCACTTTCAGCAATGTTTCGTGTTTCTTGAATATTTTTTTTGCATTGAGTCTAGTTGTTCATATAGCGGTTTAAACCTGGAGGCAATATTATCCAGAATAGTTTTTTCCAGTTTGTTTAGGGCGGCAGAAAGATCAGAAGGGGGTAACCAGGGCATCAGTTGTATCGGCTCCTGATGTGTCAGGCGCCATTTTAGATGCCTGAGAGGAATGCGGCCCAGGCAGAGAGTGGTTCAATTGTGGATCAAAAAAAAGTTTGCACCTTTTTAGTTTTTATGGCAGAGTGATGATATGAAGATGATTGGCCATCTTTTCCCATAGAGTGAAGTCTGAAACTATCACATAGATCTCTGTGAGGGGTCAAGAGGGGGAACGGGATCATGGAGCTTAAGTCTCAAGCGGCCATATTCTTTGAGGGCTGCCTGGGGGCTCCTTGCTGGAAATGATCAGTTTGGGGGACCCTTAAGTGGGATGGTAGACTTGGGAAACTCCTTTACAGGGACAGTGGGTTTTATGGGAGTTGTGGGTGGGACTTGTAGGATTCTTTGGAAGGGGCAAGTGGGTTTGAGGGGAGTCTTAGGTCAGATGGTTAACTTTGGGGGCTCCTTGATGGAATCAGTGGTTTTGAAGCCAGATTTGAGTGGGCAGGTGGCTGTAAAGTACTGGGTTTCGGGCCTCATGACTCGGACGACGACATAAGAGAAGACGCGTTTATTCGTACTTCACATAAGACAAGAACACACAGTAACGGCCGGAGGCCAACTATATACAGTTAGGGGGACGGCCCTATATTCCTATTGGCAGGTTTGAATCGCCCGCCAATGCTGCCATTGGTTCACTACTGGCGAGCTCAGGAACCTAGTCCCTATTGTTCTCAGAGAGCGAAGCTTGGCTGTATTTCGCCAGCTCTGCCTTCTGATCCCAGGACACAACACCCCTCCCCCATAGTTCGTCTCCTATCAGGTGACGTAGTCTTTTAAGTATGCTGGTGCCCTCCGTTCTCTTAGCGAACGTCGGGGGCCGGTACCGGACTGGCGGGGCCCCTATCGGGTGGTCCGCCAGCACAAGGAGCTTGGACCTCTGGTAGTAGCCGAGGCGGTGACGGTGGCGGCTGTAACGGCGGCGGCAGCGGCGGCGACGGTTCAGCTGTCACCGGGGCCCCTCCGGATTCCGTGGACTTTCTGGCGCTGGCTCCGCTGTCGGTGCTTGCGGTCGATCGGATGATGGGGGCGGCGGCGGCATTTCCCGGTAACTGGATCTCTGTGTCGGGGTCTTGCCGCCTCCGGAGCTGGTCGACGTGTTTACGGAGGACCCGGTCCCCATCTGTTAGGACTTCGTATGACACTGGCCCGGTGGGTTTTAGGATGCGCCCGGCCACCCACTGCGGCCCCGCCCCGTAGTTCCGGAAGTAGACAGGGTCTCCCGGTAGGAAGCTTCGGGGCGCCTCCCTGTTCTCGACCAGCTTTCTCTCTGGGGCTCGGTCCGGGTGGAGTCTGTCTAATAAGGTGGTAGGGCGGCGGCCCATTAATAGTTCTGCGGGGCAATGCCCGGAGATGGGGTTTGGGGTGGTGCGGTATGTGAGAAGGAAGCGGGCCAGCCGAAACTCCCAGTCCCCTCCGTTATGCGGCTCAGGGCCTCTTTGGCGGTGCGTACCGTCCTCTCCGCCTGTCCATTGGTTGCCGGGTGGAAGGGCGCTGATCGTATGTGCCTGATGAGGTTCCTTTCGAGGAACGCTTGAAACTCAGCAGATGTGAATGCTGCCCCGTTGTCCGACATGATTGTGTCGGGTAACCCGTGCGTCGCGAATATTTTCCGCAGGGCCCGTATTGCCGCTTTGGCAGAGGTGGTAGACACTGGGCTTATTTCCACCCATTTCGAGTAGGAGTCTACCGTTACCATGAACTGGAGCCCCTGAAACGGCCCCGCAAAGTCTATGTGTAGGCGTGACCACGGCTTGTGGGTAGACTCCCAGCTTTGGGTTGGCGCTCTCGGGGGATTGGGGCGGACTTCCTGACACCGTGTGCACCCTCGGACCCAGGTTTCAACTTCGGCGTCCATCCCGGGCCACCACACGTAGCTCCGTGCCAGAGCTTTCATTCGTACAATGCCGGGGTGGGCCTCATGTAGCGTTTCTAGAACCCCTTGTCTCATGGGCCCCGGGATGACCACCCTGTCCCCCCATAACAAGCACCCTTTTAAGGCGGATAGCTCTTCCCGCCTGGCTTTGTATGCCGTGAACTCTGGCCCTGTCTGTTCCGCTGGCCATCCCCTCACCACCCAGTTTAGGACCCGGGAGAGAATGGGATCTCGGGACGTGCGGGCGGCCACGTCAGCTGCCTGAAGGGGGGGTTTGGCAGCTCCTCCATTAGCAAGACTGCGGGAGCCGGGGCCGGATCTTCCCCTGTATGCGGCAGCGGCAGGCGGCTCAAGGCGTCGGCATGACCCAGCGCCTTGCCCGGCCGATGCTCCAACTGGTACTGGTAGCCCGCTAAAAACAAGGACCAGCGCAACACCCGGGGCGACAATACCTGCGGCGTTTGTTTGTCCGCCGCGAACAGACCCAGGAGCGGCTTATGATCGGTTACGAGCGTGAAGGGCCGCCCGTACACAAAGTTGTGAAACTTTTTAACCCCCGCCACCAGTGCCAAGCCCTCCCGGTCGATTTGTGCATAGTTTCGGCTCCGCGGGGGACAGCGTGCGGGAGTAATAAGCCACCGGGACTTCCCTTCCATCCAGTAGCTTGTGTGCCAAGACTGCCCCGACCCCATACGGTGATGCGTCGCACGCAAGGATTACCGGGAGCTTTTCATCAAAGTGGGCGAGCACTGCGTTAGAAATCAAGAGTACTTTAACCCCCCGAAACGCCGCCGCCTCCCTCGCTCCCCATGCCCAAGGTGTCGCCTTATCCAGCAGCCTGTGCAGGGGTTCGGCCACGGCGGCTTTGTGGGGGAGAAAGGCGTGGTAAAAGTTCAGGAGGCCTAAGAACGCCTGGAGCTCCGCCTTGGACTTCGGGGCGGGGGCCTCCACGATGGCCTTCACCTTGTCCCTCGCCGGATGCAGGCCTGTTGCGTCTACCCGGTACCCCAAGAACTCCACCTCCGGCACCCCGAGGAGGCACTTTTCCCGCTTCACTTTCAGCCCCGCGGCTTGGAAGCGTCCCAGTACAGTTCGGAGGCGGGCGGCGAAGCTTTCCGGGGTGGTCGCGGCGATGAGGACGTCGTCGAAGAACGGCGTCACTCCAGGGATCCCTTTTAACAAGTCGTCCATGAGATTTTGGAAGATCCCTGGGGCCACACTGACCCCGAACTGCAGCCGCTTCACCCTGAAGGTGCCCCAGTGGGTTACAATGGTTTGCGCCTCGGCCGTGGCTGCATCCACCGGGAGTTGCTGGTACGCCTGCGCGAGATCCAGCTTTCCAAATATGCGCGCTCCCGCCAGTGTTGCTAAGACGTGGCTGACCACGGGTACGGGGTATGCGTGCGCCTGAAGTGCCTGGTTAATGGTGCACTTATAATCCGCGCAGATGCGGATTTCCCCGTTTGGCTTAACGGGTGTCACAATCGGGGTCTCCCATCGAGCGTTCGGGACAGGCTCTAGGACTCCCTGGGCCACTAGCCGGTCCAGTTCGGCCTCTATTTTAGGGCGGAGGGCCAGGGGCACGGTGCGGAAGCGCCGTCGGATGGGCGTCACTGTGGGGTCTAAGTGGAGCAACACCGGGGGCCCTTTATAACACCCCAGTTTCCCGTCAAAGACTTCGGGAAATTCCTTGCACACCGCCCCCAATCGCGCATCCCGCACTTATTCACTCCCCCAATTGTGATGCCTAGGGCCTCAAACCATGCCCGCCCCAGGAGACTCACGAGATTTCCCTCCACCACCACCAAGTCCAAGTTCCCCTCAAAGTCTCGGTATTGCACTCGGAAAGTGCCGACTCCCCGGATGGGGACAGGGTTCTTTTGAAAGTCCACCAAGCTTAGTGGCGATGGACGTAGAGGGGTCCTCCTGACGGGCAAAGTCTTTTTAAAGTGTCCATGGAAATGATGGACGCCGCCGATCCCGAGTCCACCTCCATGCAGCAAGGGGACCCCTCGATCCGCACGGTTACTTGGATCTTCGGGGTGGAGGAGAGGTTGGGGTTGGGGAGGCGAAGTACCTGCAGCGGTTGGTCGGTGAGGTGGTTCAACTCGGCGACCTCTTCCGTCGTCTCGTAGGTGGTGGACGATGCGCGATGCGGTGGGGCCGACGATCTCGAATTCCGGGGGCCCTTGGATCGGCAGACCCGTGCGAGGTGTCCCTGCTTTCCATACCCGTGACAGACAGCATCCCGGAACTTGCAGGATTTCCTTGCGTGGCCTTCCCCGCAGCTGGCACAGACGACCCGGTTGCCGGAAGGCTTGGCTGGCTCTCTGTTGGCCTGCTGGAACGGCGCCGGCCGGCGTTGTTGAGGTCTGAGGGCGAAGACCTCTTCCGTGTCCACATTCCCGGGGCTTGGACTCCTTCCGACCACATGGGCGGCCGCGGCCGGGCGTTCCCCTTCCGCGGCCTCGTGGGCTGTTGCGGCGTCTAGGGCCTCGTCCAAGGAGAGCTTCCGGTGCCCAACCAACTTGCGCCGCAGCTTGGAGTCCGCCAGGCCCCACACGAACTGCGTCAACAGGTTGTCCTCCACCTTCGGGAATCCGCAGTCCACCGCGAGCGCCCTTAGCGCGGCCAGGAAGGTGGCAATGGATTCCCCTTGGGCCTGGACTCGCCTCTGGAAATCCATCCTCTTGGCCAGGAAGGTCGGCCGGGGGCTGAAGTAAGCGTTGAGGACATCCAGGATCTCCCCAAATGAGCTCTCCAAGGCCGTGCGTGGCACCAAGAGGCTCTTGGCGAGGCGGACGGTTTGGGTGCCGCAGGCGTTCAGCAGGATCGCTCGTTTCTGGTCGGGGTGGCGGATTTCGTTGAGCTCCAAATAGCTGATGAGCTGGTCGACCCATGCGTCCCAGGTTTCTGGCTGCGACTGATCGAAGTGCTCCAGTGTTACATGAGAAGCGGCCATGGTTCTGTCTGGTAAGGCGAGCGCCGGGGCGAGCGGTGCGGTGCTGCTCTCGGGGTCAGCGATGCGATGCTCGGCGAGCGGTGCGGTGCTGCTCTCGGGGTCAGCGATGCGATGCTCGGCGGTGTCCTTTCGTCGCTCATGGAGTCATGGAAGGCGTTGAAATCCCATCCTCGTCGCCACTGTAAAGTACTGGGTTTCGGGCCTCATGACTCGGACGACGACATAAGAGAAGACGCGTTTATTCGTACTTCACATAAGACAAGAACACACAGTAACGGCCGGAGGCCAACTATATACAGTTAGGGGGACGGCCCTATATTCCTATTGGCAGGTTTGAATCGCCCGCCAATGCTGCCATTGGTTCACTACTGGCGAGCTCAGGAACCTAGTCCCTATTGTTCTCAGAGAGCGAAGCTTGGCTGTATTTCGCCAGCTCTGCCTTCTGATCCCAGGACACAACAGTGGCCTTGGGGGGTGGCTCCATGATGGAAACAGTGGGCTTGGGAGGAGCCTTGGAAGGGAGAGAGGGCTTGGGGGGCTCTTTGGCAGGGGAGGTAGGTGTGGAGGGAACCTTTGATGGGAAAGTGGACTTGGGCTGTTTGGCAGAGAAGGCTGGTTTGGAAGGAACCTTTGGTGGGAGGGCAGACTTGGAGGAGTTCCTACTGCAAACAGTAGGCTCGGGAGGAGCCTTGGGTGGGAGGGTGAGCTTGGGGGCTCCTTGATGGAAACTGGTTTTGGGGGGAACTTTAGGTGGGAAAATAGGGAGCTCTTCAGTGAAGATGGTGTGTTTGGGGGGGGACCTCAGGTGGGGTGGTAGACTTGGGGGACTTTTTGGCAGGGAAGGTGGGTTTGGGGGGCAGCCGTGGGTGGGAGGGGGGACATGGGAGGCTCCTTGTTAGAAACAATTCATTTTGGGGGGACCATTTGGTAGTGACATGGGGGGACTCTATAATGGAAATGGTATGTTTGCGGTGAGCCGTGGGTAGAAGGGTGGACTTGGGGAGCTCCTTTACAGGGACAGTGGGTTTGGGGGAGCCTTGTATGAGATAGTGGAAGTGGTGGGCTCTTTAAATAGTGGGTTTGAAAGGAGTTTTGGGTGGGGAGGCAGTATTTGGAAAACCAATGACTGAAAGTTTGGTCCAGGTGGGTAGCCATATTGGCCTGAGGCAATAGAACAAAGTTTGGGTCCAGTGGCACTTTTGAGCCCAACAAAGTTTTTATTCAAGGTGTGAGCTTTCATGTGCCTGCACACTTCTTCAGATAACAGTGAAATGGAAATAGAAATAACAGTCACAAATACAGAGTGGGAGCAGTAAATTAGCATACAGAATAATGAAAGGGTTTAAAACATTAAAAGAATAATAAGCTTAGTATATATGGCTATCATCTGTTTGGGTTCAACTGCGGGGAGGACAAACATAGCATAGGTAATAAATATGTCAGAATTGGAGATTGATGTATCCTTAATTGTGGAATGGTGACAGTCAGTTTCCTCTCAAGCATGGTGGCGACGTCGTAGCATCTTTTTCTTTGAAGTGGGGCAATTGGCTGTGCAGAGTTATTTTCCTTGTACTCTGACTAGAGAAATATATTTAAATCTATAATTCCAAATTACATTACATGCTTAATTACTTTGAATTACGTTTCATACTTACATTCTTAATTGTTAAAAGCAGTAAACTCTGTTGTTAGTTTCATTCTCCTCTCTAGCATGGAGTTAACTAACAGAATCTTTTTCTTAGAGGTGAGGTGCAGTATTATATTAGAGGAATACATTTCAGTATTTATTGTATTATATTACAATCACTATTCCAATATACTGTTCCAAAAAAGAAATACATTAAAATAGATAGGATGTGTAGCGCTTCCTGGTGAGAATACATATATAAGTAGTGAATGAGTTTAGCATATACAGTGAGAAAAGAAACTAATATCTCTGTTGAGTTCTGGGTTTTTTTTTGTTTCTAGTGTTGTAATAACTTGTAATTCATCAATTTCCCTTTCTGTTCTGTTCCTGAAGTTCCTTTGCAATGAAACCGCTACTGAGGCCACCCACTGAATGTCCTGGAAGTTTTAAGTGTTCTTCTACAGGTTTCTTAGTCTTGTGATTCCTGATGTCAAGCTTGTGTCCATTTATCCTTTGGCGTAGGGTTTGGCCTGTTTGCCCTATGTAGAGAACTGAAGGGCATAGTTGGCATTTAGTGGCATATACAATGTGAGAAGATCAGCAAGTGAATGAGCCTGAGATGGCGTGGCTGATGTTGTTAGGTCCAGTGATTGTGTTGTGTGGGTGTACGTGGCACCAAAGTTGGCATCTAGGTTTATTGCAAACTCTGGTACCAGTGTACATTTTTTAATTAGCTGTTGTATTGTTGTGGGGGAGGAGTTGTTTGAGATTGGGGGGCTGTCTGTGTCCAAGAGAAGGTTTGCCCCCCAGTGCTTGTGAAAGAGAGCTGTCTTTGTCCAGTAGAGGTTGTAAGTCACTGTTTGGTGTTTGGCATATGGGCTGCTGTAGGAGGGGAAACTGAAACTTGAGGCATAGAGCTTGCTTCTTGATGTTCACAGTCCGCAGCATACTGGCTCAGATCTTTTCCCCAGCAATGCTTCCTCCAGGCAACCCTGCAATGGTAATTTCTTGGTCAAAATGCAATCAACCATTCAACTCAGATTTTTTTTTTCTCCTGGCAAGACAATAATGCGGTTGTTGCCAAAGTATGTGTGTAGAAGCTGAACTGTGACTCTCCCAGAATGCATGAAATGGGGGGGGTGTCCCTATCAGCACTCTTCTGTAGTGCTTTTATTCTATGCTTTGGAGGATGAGAGTCTCTTTTGTCCACTGATTGGTGATAGATAACTGGTGATACAATTAGACAAAGGGGAGAAGTCCCATCTCGGAGAAGTAAGGTAACAGGTAAAGGTAAAGGTTCCCTTGCTTGAAAGCCAGTTGAATCAGACTCTAGAATTGCAGTGCTCATCTCTGTTTCAAAGCCAAAGAGCCAGCGCTGTCCGAAGACGTTTCCAGGGTCATGTGGCTGGCATGACTAAACACCAAGGCGCACGGAACGCTGTTACCTTCCCACCAAAGTGGTACCTATTTATCTACTTGCAATTTCTTGCTTTCGAACTGCTAGGTTGGCAGGCGCTGGAACTAGAGACGGGAGCTCACTCCGTCATGCGGCACTCTCAGGTCTTGAACTGCTGAATTACTGACCTTCCACAGCCTGCAGTTCAGCATCTTAACCACTTGAGCCACCACAGCTCCAATAAGGTAATAATGGACTTTTAAATACTCAAACTTGAAGAAATGCCAACCTATCCTAATTAAACTTTGTTTAGCCAAGTATGGAATGTAAGGAAAAAGGACTGTGTGCTCTCACATATTCTTTATATCCTTGCTCAGCACTTAATAGACTATGTGTATTCCTTTTATTTTTGTTCATTACATTTTCTTTTATTTTGAGTGCTCAAAGCCTGATTGCCGTAAGCACACCACACTTATTCAGTCTTGCTGTCTCCAGTGCAGTAACATGGAGGGACAGCAAGTAAGCTTGCTATCCCCCGGGATAGCTTCAAATTGCAAAAGTATTAGTCTCCATACTAGCTTGTAGGAGCAAAGCAAGAAATGCAAGAACTAGGCAGAGCCTTTAAGTGGCAATGCAGATCTAGATTGCTGGATGTGTGAACCCATCCGGTAGGAGATACAGTCTCTGAATTGCTGGCGGCAGTTATTACTACCCAGTTTGTTTTTGGACTCCCCCCCCCCGGAGCAAAGGATAGGGGTGGTGGCACACAGTGGAAACTTGGGATGACCATGGGTTTTTCCAACCTCCCAGTGGCCCAAAGTAATGGGGCTTATGACACTGTTCCCCCACACTCTCAGAATATGCTACTATGGCACAAATACACTTTGCTCTGGTTAGACCTCAGGTAGAGTATTGTGTTCAGTTTTGGACACCATAATTTGAGAAGGATCTACACAAGCTGAAATGTGTCCAAAGAAGGGCAATGAAGGTGGTGAGGTGTCTGGAGACCAAGTCCTATGAGGGAAGGTTGAAAGAGCTGGGTATGTTTAGCCTGGAGAGGAGACAACTGAAAGGTAATATGATAACCATCTTCAAATACTCGAAGGGCTGTCATATAGAGGATGATGCGGAGTTGTTTTCTGTTGCCCCAGAAGGTTGGACCAGAACCGATGGGTTGAAATTAAATCAGAAGAGTTTTTGGCTAAACATTAGGAAGAACTTCCTAACGGAATGGTTCCTCAGTGGAACAGGCTTCCTCGGGAGGTTAGATGGCCATCTGACAGCAATGCTAAATCTGTGCACTTAGGCAGATCATGAGAGGGAGGGCAGGAAGGGTTGCATCAGGGCTTTGTTCTTGTAGCCCTTTCTTACTCGCCCAGGGAGATGCTGATTGCTACTTTGGGGTCAGGAAACAATTGTTCTCCAAGCCAGTGTGGCCGGGGATCCTGGAATGTAGTTGGGGGGGTTGCCCTCTTCTGGGCATAGAGAAGGGGTCACTGGGGGTGTGGGGGGGAGGTATTTGTGAATTTCCTGCATTTTGCAGGGGGTCGATGACCCTGGAGACCCCTTCCAACTCTATGATTCTATGAAATACAGTGGCTTCAACAAAATTCTGGCCCGGTAGTCCCTTAGAGAGCAGCCTGAATAGCCAACTTAGCCTGAGTTTGGGAGCGAAGCAGAGTCGGCCACAATCAGCATTTGGATGGGAAACAACCAGGGGACCCTGGGGATTGCTCTGTTGAAGAAGGCAATGGCCTATCACCTGCTAATCTCTTGGCTTGAACACCCTGTAGCTGGAGTTGCCCTGAGTTGATTACAACTTGACAGCCTATTCGTTGGCAGCTTAAAGACCAACAAAGTTTCCAGAGTATTTTTGTGTGTGTGTGTGTGTGAGTCAAAGCTCACTTTGTCAGGTAACCGGTGACATATTTGGAAGTTCCAGTCCCCCTATTGCTCTTTAATGGATTTTTTGATTCCGATGCTGCAGCTGTCCCTGTTTCCCTGGGAAGGTCCCAGTCTCCTTTCACCTGCCTTGGTCAAAACACTGTCCTTGGAGGGGACATATTTTTCCATGCGCTCAAAATCAAGTGACTTTTATGCATGAAGTATGCAGTGGGGGCAGCCCACAGCTACCTAATTGATCAGAGTAGCTCAGGAAAGGTTTACCTAAAGGAGTGGATATTTGTCTTGGGGGTGGGTGGGAATAAGCAGACAAATGGAAAAAGGGGGGTTTGGTTACAGAGAGAAGGGGGAGAAGGCACCATACTTGGATGATGATGAGCTTGTAGAGAAGAGAGGTGGTGTGGAGAAGGGTGTAAAGGAACGTGAGAACGGGGTTGCAGCTCTGTCCTGGATAGCCCAGGTGAGCCTGATCTCGTCAGATCTCAGAAGCTAAGCAGGGTCGACACTGGCAAGTACTTGGATGGGAGACCTCCTTGGAATACCAGCCGTTGGGAGGTGGGGGCAGGCTTTATTCAGCCACCTCTTTGAATAACTTCCAGGCCCCCAATAGGGGTCGGTCACTAGAGGTCGCCATGACTTCCAGGTGCACACCTACTCATATGCGCACGCACGCGCGCACACATGCACAAGCACATAGAATGGAGCTGCAGGGCCCCTATGACGACTTGCTTTCCTTCACTTTGTAATGACACTGGCCAGAATACTCATTTGCGCTACGAATGCCAATCTTCCTCCCCCATGGACCACCTGGTGGCCTTCAGATGTAAGCGGCCGCTGCCTCATGGGGGAAGTGGTGCCAGTGATCTCCAGTTCATACTAACTGCTGGGTGACCTGGGGCCTCTGCCACATGTGCATGCAGCACCCGCTCCACCCATCAGATGATCCAGCGGCCTTCGGCCTGGGACGGCTGCTGCTGCTTTGGGGGTAGTGTGGCTTGCTGATGATGTCTGGCTTGAACTCCTAGCATTGCCCCACCATGGGTCACTAGGTGGCCTTGGTTGAAGGTGGCCGCAGCAGCACAGGCTTTCCCAGCTTATTGTGCTTTGTTTGGCCTGGGTCCTGCCATGCATGTGGCCTTGGATCTGGGCTGCCATGGCCCCTCTTCTTCAGTTAGGGGGGGTTAGCTCAATCTCTCTTCCCAGGCCCCTTCCATGGTGATTTGGGGGCAGGGGGAGCTCGCAACACCCCAGTTGCTTTGTGTTTCTACCCTGGGGCCTGCGCTCGCAGCACTGGTGGCAGGAACAGGCTGGGGAAGGGGGCTGCCCCCCTCCAGGCGGTACGGGAGGGTCTGCCCAGCACCGCACTGCTGGCTCTCCAGTCTGCCCATGCAGGTTTTCCTCTGCACACAAACCCCTCCCAGCCCATGGGGCCTTTTAGTGAGGACAGACGAACTTGGAGCTTACCAGCTGCTGTCCTTCATAAAGCTTATATCTCCGGTACCTGGCATTACGTTTTATGGCACACATGGCCTGGCCCGACAAAGTGACATTTATGTCAGATCTGGCGCTTGTAGCAAATGAGTTTGACACCCCTACTCTAGGGCACCAGCCCACCAGGACAGTTCCCTGGAAGTTAAACGGCCAGTCCGTTCCTGCCGTCGGTATCTCTGCAAAGTAGATTCAGGATTGCACACAGGGACAAAGATGATCTGTTCACCAAGGCCACAAGCCAGTCTTGCCTTGTACAACCTTCTTCGCACAGTTGATGTCATCAGTGATGTCATCATCCCGGAATGCTGGAGGGGAGACGATAAGGACAGGTAGAGTCAGAATGGGAGGGGGTAAGATGTCTAGAGAGGCATAATCATAATTAAAGACTGCCTTCTTCCCTATGAATGTCCCCGTCAATTGAGATCTTCAATTAAGGGGTTTGCTACGGGAGATGCTGTCTTATCTGTGGTGGGCCCCTGATCACAGAACTTCCACCATACTCAGATTTGCCCACGGTAGCATCTTTTAGAAACCAGTCCTGCTTGCCTGTACTTTTAATAGAATGTAGGTGCTACTGTAAAAGTATATAGTTTTATAGCTGGGTTTATTGTACCGGTTTGGGTATTTTGCTTTTTGTTTAGTTTTGTGTAGTGGTTTAGAGCGTGGACTCTAATCTGGGAGAACCAGGTTTGATTCCCCACTCCTCCACATGCAGCTGCTGGCGTGACCTTGGTTAAGTTGCAAGTTCTCTCTCAGAACTGTTCTCTCAGGAGCAGTTCTTGAAAGAGCTCCCTCAACCTCAGCTGTCTCACAGGGTGTCTATTGTGGGGAGGAGAAAGGAAAGGGATTGTAAGCCACTCTGAGACTCCCGAGTAGTGAAGGGCAGGGTATAAATGCAATCTCTTCTTCTTCAAAATGGGTAGGTGTGTTAGTCTCTGTGGCAGGAGAAAAAAGCTCTTTTCTACTGTTACTTCTTATTGGTTTAAAAGTTCTCAGGGTGGCAAACGAAAAGGCAGGTTAAAATCATCTTAAATACTCAGAAAGCCAAAGGGCAGCCATGCTGTTAGGCTTGTCTCAGAGGTCCAGAGAGAGTTTCTAAGAACAGCAAGCCAAGAAGATACCTTCCAAATGTACAAGGATCTTCTAGATTCTGCAGGGGTGAATGCTTTCCTTCTGTGCTTCTAACCTACATCTCCCCACAGTGGGAATCCCCCAGTCAAAAACTTTGAGGGAACAAGTTGAATGAAATTTCGGACGAGTGGCTTTCTTGTATCCCCCTGGGATCAAAGTTCCATCTCTGCCAATCCTGGTATTTGGTTTGTCCTTCTGAACAGCAGAGATCAGTATTGATTTTGTTAGTCATTTGGGGGGAATGTAATCTGTTTTCACTCATGTGGGTTGGCTGTAGCATAGGCTGGTAGTATGGGGCATTTGCAAGGTTTTTATTTATTTATTTATTTATTTTATTCAACTTATATCCTGCCCTCCCCACATGGCAGGCTCAGGGTGGGTTACATCAGATTTAATAAAAATACAATATATAAAATACAAAGGAATTGGTAAAAATACAATTAAAACACTGATAAATTACAACTTTAGGTGATCATTACACATTGACTTCCTTCTTTCCAGCCCAGAGGAAAAAACCCACACGGGAAAATTTTTAAACTCAATATCGCCTGGTACAGGTTGCTGGGGGAGGCTCAGCCGCCCCAGAAAAATCCGGGGGAGCCCAAGGCCCCCCCCCCCCATAGTTTATGTGTATGCTTCTGGAGAGGCTGGCTGTGTTGGGGATCAGGGGCACTGTGCTACGGAGGTTCCTGGCAGACTGGTTCTGAAGGTAGTGTGTGCGGGGGAAATAGCTGCTTGATCCCTTGACATTTTTGCTATGGTGTCCCACAGGATTCCATCTTGTCCCCCATGCTCTTTAATGTCTACACGAAACTACTCAGAGAGATCATCTGGGGATTTGGAGTGGGTGCCGGGAAAGGTGACAATGGTGGCCAGTCCCGAAAGGATAATTTGTGATGTTTTGAGATATGGATGGATTAGAACAATGGCACACGTTGTCAAACACTTTCCATCGCTGGGTTTCATATCGTTATACTTTCTCCATTTCTTTTTTTTGCAGGCACTGTTGAAAATACTGTCTTATTGTGGCTCTAGTTGTCTTGTTGTTTGGTGGCTAAGGAAGCCTTGGTCCACTTCACTCGAACCTCCTGGCCTCTCAGCTGCTCTCCTCCAGAGGGATACAGGGGAGGCCCCGGCCCAGGGTGCTGAACTTGGGACTGTCCGTGGCTCTCTTTTCTACGATGACACTCCCCCCTGCCCCCGCACCGAGTTTGGTTAATGTATGTGGTAGAGAGTTTAGAGTAAGGATAAAGCTGGTTTGCAAAAAACAAAACAACCCCCCAACCCAAAACTTGCGGAGCTTGTGTAGACAGTTTGTGGAGCAGCAATCCCTAAAATGATGTCAGCAAATGGGTACCCTATTTGCTTCTTTGACAAAGCATCTCTTCTGCAAAGCAGAGAACCAATTTTGGCTTTCCTTCATTACACTGAAGTTGCTTTAGAAGATTCTATTATATTTTCAGGGAGCGTCCATTTAGAAGCAGCTGCCTCCATCAGAGGAGGATGCTTGGCTTACATCTTTCCAACATTTCATCCTTGGCAGCCATTTTGTGATTGCCTCCTGTGGCAGCCATTTTGTGGTGGAGTCCACTCCCTGGTCTCAGAATTCCAGAAGGGCCCACAGGTTCAACAAGACTGGGATATCTGTTGTAGCCAATCAATGATTTAATGGAGATTAATTTTATCTTGGGTCTTAAAAGTACGTTTGACATATTTGTAAGAGCAGTTCCGATGGAGGAAGAAATATTGTTGAACATGTTGCTACCCAGAGTGGTCTTTGTTAAATACTGGAAAACTGATAGTGTGCCACAATGGGTATTATGCTACATAGCATGAATAAAATCATATCTGTTTACTGGAAACAAAAATATATTGGATTTAAGGGAATGATGAAAATGATGTAGATGTTTTTGAAATGGCAAGTAAGGTAAGTTTTATGGCTTGTCCCTTCTCTTCATCTATACAGTGAGTTTGATCCTGCATAGAATTCCCACATGCACAAGGGGTAGCCTCTTTACTAATTTCCCCCAGCCTCTGAGCTACTTGTGGGAGGGCTTGCCCCCCCCCTCAGAAGCAACATTGTGTGTGTGTGTTTTGGGCTGTTGTGAAAGAAGGGAATTGTTCAAGGAGGGAGGCGAATTTCTGTCGTAGATAAGTTCTATGTGAGATCTGACCTATGACTTTATCTAGTTGGGCACTAAGACTGTCTATCTGACTTTCTGTGAATTTGATATCTGTCAATTATACAGATGTATTTTAAGACTAATAAGAAAGCATGCTGTAAGGTGAAGATTCCTTACCATCACAAAGTAAGTTGCATTTGTTGCGCATGATTGGCATCTTGAAGTCTTTACACCACCACCGCCCACTGAAAAAGAAGATCCCATAATTGGTGGTTCTTGGACCCGCCTTAATGGCTGACGTGTTGAAGCGGCTACTGTGAGCCGCCAAACAAACCCCTGTGGGTAGAGAAAGCAGGTGAAATCTCATGAGGTGAGTAGGCACATCTTTTTCAGGTTGAATTCCTCATTGCGTAGCTACAAATGGTACCTTCTGGAAGATCTACCATTTTGGATTGGGGACAAGCCTTACACATTGATTGGATGCTTAAAATAATGCCTTGGTGCTTTGGGGGGAGCAATAGTGAGAGGGCTTCTAGTGTCCTGGCTCCACTGGTGGACCTCCTGATGGCACCTGGTATTTTTGGCCACTGTGTGACAGAGTGTTGGACTGGATGGGCCATTGACCTGATCCAACACTGGCTTCTCTTATGTTCTCATGAAAGTGGTTAAGACTAGTATAACACACATGGAGGGTAGAACAGACTGGGATTTATTATTCTTTCCCCAGAAGTGCATAATCTTTAAAACTTGCTCTGCCCTCCCCCAGCCCAGGAAGTGAGCAGGCCAAGAAGGGTGTTCCCTTCATCAAGAGGCGGGTGGTGTAGTGCCCAGTTCCACCCCCCTCATAAGAACATTAGAGAAGCCAATGTTGGATCAGGCCAGTGGCTCATCCAGTCCAACATTCTGTCACACATTGGCCAAAAATACCAGGTGCCATCAGGAGGTCCACCAGTGGGGCCAGGACACTAGAAGCCCTCCCACTGTTGCCCCCTCCTCCAAGCACCAAGAATACAGAGCATCACTTGCCCCAAACCTAGAGTTCCTACCTATACCTTGTGGATAATAGCCACTGATGGACCTCTGTGCCATGTTTATCCAGTTCCCTCTTGAAGCTGTCCATGCTTGTAGCTGCCACCACCTCCTGTGGCAGTGAATTCCAGTGGATTCCTCCAGTTGCCTGGCCCTGTTGCTGCCGTCCATCCTTGTCTAACTGCCCCACAGTGATCACTCTTGGCTACACAGACTGAGGGCGATCACTAGCAAGTCCCAGCCAAGGCAGGCAGGCAACTGTATAGCTCCAGGAGGCTCTAGCTGCTCAGCATTGGTTGCAACAGTACTATCAGAAGATCTGGACTCTCTTTGGTTGCTTGGTCAGAGATCCAGGAGCTTGCTGTACAAAATGGTCTTGTGGGCTGTTGTTCGGCGCATGGGCTGGGAGTTACCTGCCCCCCTATCCTAAAGGATCATTTTCAGGATCCACTCTTGAGGTGGTGGCTGCTGGTTATGTTGAGGGTGAGCCACGTCAGTTACACGTGGACTTGGGAATCACCACCATGGCTCGATCTCTGTGAACGTTAAGTATTGTGAAGATAACTGAAGATGAGTTGCCCTTTAAGATAAGTTGCCAAAATCAGTCACATGAAGCCTCACTATATGACCTTGGGAGACCCCAGTTTGGTGTAGTGGTTAGGAGCACGGACTCTAATCTGGGAGAACCGGGTTTGATTCCCCATTCCTCCAATTGCAGCTGACGGTGTGATCTTGGGTCAGTCACAAGTTCTCTCAGAGCTGCTCTCTCAGGAGCAGTTTCTGTCAGAACTCTCTCTCAGCCTCACCTACCTCACAGGGTGTCTGTTGTGGGGAGGGGAAGGGAAAGGAGATTGAAAGCTGCTCTGAGACTCCTTCGGGTAGTGAAGGGCGGGGTACAAATCCAATCTCCTCTTCTTCTACTGTAGCACACAGCTTTATCCAGTGAACCTTAGTCTCATATGCGATTGACCCGTGCAACTAATATTGGCTGGTTTCCTCCTATGACTAATGGGCCTAGGGGCGAAAGTCACTATATGCATCTCTTCAGATCCAAGGTGGATCTGTTTGCATATGTTCTCACAGATTCTGTACTGACTGGACCTGGCTGGAAGAGCTACTGACCTTTCTCACTTTGAATTCTCTCTTACACACGCACCAATCGGGCTGGTTGCTATAGTAGGGCATCTCGGGGCTAGGCCCCCTGACTTACTGGCAAGGCCCCCCCAACTTCCCATCCAGCCCAGGTCCCCCAAGCAGTGGCAGGTGCAGGGAAGGAGCTGGGTATTCCTTTAATTCGATCGGCCAGTGCTCCTTTAGAAATTCACGTGCCCTCTGACTTAAAAAATGCTGGCTACGGGCCTGGCACCAATGAACACAGGCAGAGGGGAAAGAGAGGCACTTACAGTCGGCTACTTTGCTGCCTGCAAATCCTTCCACGCTGTTCTCCTTCAGAATGGTGGCCAGGCTGCATCTGTCAAGGACTATGGCGGCATTTTGGGCCATGGAAAGCAGGAGGAAAAGATGTACTAAGTCAGGAGTCTTCATCTCAACAGCATGGCTCCGTGAAGGATGACTCGGGTCTTTATAGGCTGCCGGGCAGAGGTGGAGCTGCCTCGCTGCCTCGGCGGGGAATATATCAAGCGCTGTTTCAGGGCAGCCCAAGGAAACGGCAAGAGATGGTCAGCACTTGCTAGAACACGCCAGCAGATTTGCAAAACCAAAGCTGTCTGATGCATTGCTGCTTCCCTGCTAAACAATCCCCAAAATACCAACCATTCTATCTGGAGGATGGCCAAACTGCTTATCCCCCGTACCTTCAATAATTCAGAAACATGAATTGAAGCAGGCGCTAATCGTCACGTCACAGGATTGGTAGGCTTGAAAAGCTACAGGGGTTGAAAGTTTTTGCACAATTATTAAAAGACCCAGGATCCTAGAGCAGAAAAACCTTTACTTAACCCGGTTGTACATCAATTAATGAAAAATGAATCCCCAGTGAAATTTTTCCCCAAGTTAAGATATCGGTTTCCCTTGCTCAAAAGCCAGTTGAATCCGACTCTAGGGGTGCGATGTTCATCTCTGTTTCCAAACTAAAGAGCCAGCGCTGTCCAAAGACGTTTCCGTGGTCATGTGGTCGGCATGACTAGATGCCAAGGTGCATGGAACGCCGTTACCTTCCCACCGAAGCAGTACCTATTTATCTACTTGTAATTTCTTGCTTTCGAACTGCTAGGTTGGCAGGAGCTGGGACCAGAGATGGGAGTTCATTCCGTCCTGTGGCACTCGGGTCTCGAACTGCTGAACTACCAACCTTCCGATCTGCAGTTCAGCATTTTAACCACTGAGCCACCGCAGCCCTCCTTTCCCCCAGTTACAGCCTGCCAAATTAGCTACGGATGGGAAAATGAGCTCAGTTTGGCAGATTCAATTAGTTACGCAAGTTCAGAGTTTTTCCCCAGCATCAGAGCTTTCTGCGACTGCCCCCAGCATCATGACAAGATAATGTTCTTGTATCAGCCAAAAATTCTATGGAAACCACAGAGATGTGGGATCACGGCTACTGTGTTGCAGTAGTGCTTCCGAGTTGCTCTGGAAGTGACATCATAGTATAGGGACAATGTTTGCTGACCCCATTTGGCTGGCCTGATTTCACCTGTCAGCCAGCATCTGACGCATTGGCGGGCAGCAGGCAAAATTGCTGGGAGTTCGCCTGTTG
This sequence comes from Gekko gecko, assembly GCA_029375565.1. Taxonomy (NCBI): domain Eukaryota; kingdom Metazoa; phylum Chordata; class Lepidosauria; order Squamata; family Gekkonidae; genus Gekko; species Gekko gecko. The sequence goes on from JAPDNY010000002.1 coordinate 294,772,784, forward strand.
TAAGCGGGCACCTGGCAAGCCTACAGGTCCTACGTGCTAGTATGAGTTGGGTTGGACACCCATGTCCTATTTCATGTCACGTGTACTATGTATTTTGGCTGTCAGTTACCGTAGCTAGTTACCAATATATACATGGGATTAGTAGGCAGCACTTCTTGGTCAGAGGCCATAGCTTCAAAACTGTATTTATTTATTAGATTTTTTTTTAGTGGCTACTCACCCGAAGGATCTTGTGGGAGTTTACAACATTAAAACCAATAAGGTAAAGACAACATAAAAACAAATGATAAATATAAAATATTATCATTAAATTATTAGAATGTGTGACTGTCACCATAACACTACTAAAACAGCCCACGTATGTTATTACCCTCCAAAGGCCTGTCTAAACAATTCATCTTTGCCTGCCCTGCATAAACGAAAGAAGTCTGGCAGAGTATGAGTGTCTTCCGAGAGTGCATTGCACAGGGTAGGGGCCACAACGGAGAAGGCCCTTCCCCTGGTGGCAGCTAACCAAGCCATCCTGGGGCCAGGCACCTGGAAGAGGCCCCTAGACAATGACTTAAGGTAGTGCAGGGCATTGTAATGGGAGAGGCAGTCCCGTAGGTAAGAGGGTCCCACACTTTCAAGGGCTTTAAAGGTTAACACCAACACCTTGTATTGGACCCAGAGACTAACTGGTAGCTAGTGAGGAGACCGTGATGTTCCAGTCAACAACCTGGCAGCTGCAACAGACCATCAAGCCTCTATGAAATGAATAGGACATTTCCCCCGCTTCCAGTTCCCTGAGAGAGGGTGTGTGTAGCAAGACGAGAGTCACATGCCTTGAATTCAGAGGCTTTGGCCGCTTGAGGGTCAAGGGAAAGAACTCCGGGACTTGGCACCTGGCTTCACAGTTCTGCCTTGCTGTGTGAAACTCTGGGGCAGGCGAGGCAGCCAACTCTGAGGGGGCAGAACCAGCCACTGGGCACAAACAATAGAAGTCATGAGTGACCCAGAAGTCTTTCAGCATCTTTCAGGTCATCAATCAGAGCAGGGCTAGAGGCTGAATGGGGGAGATATCATTTGTGAAGAAGAAGGAGATTGGATTTATACCCCGCCCTTTACTACCCAAAGGAGTCTCAGAGCGGCTTACAATCTCTTTTCCCTTCCCCTCCCCACAACGGGGACACCCTGTGAGGTAGGTGGGGCTGAGAGAGCTCTTTCGAGAACTGCCCTTGAGAGAACAGCTCTGAAAGAACTTGTGACTGAACCAAGGTCACACCAGCAGCTGCGTGTGTTGGAGTGGTGAATCAAACCCGGCCCCTTCGCTTCCCTCTCCTTTATACCCAGCTCCCCCTCCCAGCACCGTCTCCTGTCCCTGCCTCCACCCTGTTCCTTCTGGCCCCGCCCCTGTGATAAGCTCCGATGCTGTCCCCGTAGCTTGGGTGTGGTCGGAGCTATGCTGGCGGTGGTCCTGGCGGCTTGGGGCTGCGCCGCTGCCACCAGCATGCGGGGCTGCAGGCATTCGTGCGCTTGCCGTCAGCCTGTCCCGGGCACCGTCGGCCTCTCCTGCTGCTCTCTGAGGCTCTTTGCTCAGCGGTTGGGCTGGTCCGGACCATTGTGCCTCGGCTGCGCTGACGGGGACTGGCATGGCGGGATCTTCTTCGTCTGGGGGTCTCCTGGGTGAACTGGTGGTCGGTGGAGCCCCCCTGGGAGTGTGGGTTACGTCCCGGGGCCCCGGGACTGGGACAACTGCATTGTAAACAATATGCATGACTCTCAGCACACCATACAATCAGGTTTGCCAACCTGCCAGCAGGGCCTGAAAATCTCCTGGAATGGTGACTGATCTCCAGACAACAGGGATTGGTTCCCCATGAGAAAATGGCTGCTTTGGAGAGTGAACTCTATAGTATTACACTTTGCAGATGTCCCCCCCCTCCCCAGGCTCCATCCCTAAATCTCCAGGGATCTGCCAGCCTGGAGCTGGCAACCCTATGCTACAATCCCTTGAGGTTTATACAGAACAGCGGTGCATGTCCTGACAGGAATGTCACGGATGGCACATATACATCTAAGAACATAAGAACATAAGAGAAGCCAATGTTGGATCAGGCCAATGGCCCATCCAGTCCAACACTCTGTGTCACACAGTGGCCAAAAATACCAGGTGCCAGCAGTGGGGCCAGGACACTAGAAGCCTTCTAGTGCTGTGCCAGCTGTACTGGCTCCCAGCGGAATACCAAGTCAAGTTCAAGGTTTTGGTATTGACCTACAAGGCCTTGAGTGGTCAGGGACCAACATATCTATGGGACCGTCTCCTCCATTATGTCCCTGGAAGAGCATTACACTCTTCAGATGATAACTTGCTGGTGGTCCCCGGCTCTAAGGATATCCAGCTGTCCTCGACCAGGGCCAGGGCGTTTTCGGTCCTGGCCCCTACCTGGTGGAACTCTCTGCCAAATACCATCAGGGCCCTGCGGGACCTTATGCAATTCCGCAGGGCCTGAGAGGCAGAGATGTCGAATACAGCAACGGTCTCCATCCTAGCTGGCACCCTTCCTGCCCCAGCTGCTTCCCATATCTGTTTTACCCTCTTCCCCCCTGCCCGCGAAGCAGCCAGCAGTCTGTAATGGGATAAATTAATATTCACCATCTTTTGTTTGAAATACCTTATTAATGTTTTAATTGTTTTATTTTGATGGTTTTACGAATGATGGACATTGCCCAGAGCCCTGCACTGCAGGGATTGGGTGATTAACAAATTTAATATATAAATAAAAATAAATTAAAAAATTGCATGAGTGAAACCTCATGAATCTTCTAAAATAGACTGAAGATATATTTGCATTGTTGAGCTGAATGAGGAAGTACCTTAAAGTGAAGGTAAGCAGAAGGAAGGAATTTATCTACAGGTAAAGGTGATTTAAAAAAAATATTTTTCATCTTGCAGTGAAGGTATTATAATTTACTGTTTCCTGTGATTTTGCTGTTCTTGGCATTTTAAGAATTAACAATATTGTATGTGCTTTTATGGGAATTATTTATTGAGATGCATTGGTTTTGTTGGCTAAATATAAATATTATAAATATATCTCATTTCGAAGGGTGGGAGAAATCTATCGACAGCCCCACAAGGTTATTCTGAAAAGAGCAATAATGAAAAATGAGTTCTCTTTGAGTTAAGATACCAGGTATTAATCACAGGCCATATCAGAGTGACAAAAAGATAGGGGGTGGGGGGAGAGACTGAGGGCTGCGGGAACGTATTTGAGATAGCCTGAGTGAGGAAAGAAAACACTTGTCATGCAGAGAGTAAAGACAGATTACTACATCACTGGGTAACAATGCACTGGCTTACTGACCTGGCTTCTATCCAGAAGGACAAGCATTAACAAAGGTGGGAAAATGTACGTAGTAAAGAAAATACACACTCAAGGCCTTGAGTGTGTGGACATAAGAACATAAAAGAAGCCATGTTGAATCAGGCCAGTGACCCATCCAATCCATCAGTCTGTGGTGTCACATGGTGGCCAAAACCAAGGTTCCATCAGGAGACCTACCAGTGGGGCCAGAACTCCAGAAGCTCTCCTGCTGTGGCCCTCCCAGGCAGCAAGGATACAGAGCACCACTGCTCCAGACAGAGTATTCCATCTGTACCTTGTAGCTAATTGCCACTGATGGACCTCTGCTCTGTACTTTTATCCAGTCCCCTTTTAAAGCCGTCCATGCTTGTAGCCACCACCACTTCTTACGGCAGTGAATTCCACCTGTTAATCACTCTTTGGGTGAAGAAGTACTTCCTTTGATCTGTTCTAAGCCTACACTCATTAGTCTGATTGAGTGGCCAAGAATTCTTATATTGTGAGAAAGGGAGAAAAGTACTTCTTTCTCTGCCTGCTGTATCCCATGCATAATCTTGTAAACCTCGATCATGTCACCCCTCAGTGGTCGTTTCTCCCAGCTAAAGAGCCTCCAGCACTTTAACCTTTCTTCGTAGGGATGGTGTTCTAGCCTCCTAATCATTTTAGTTGCCTTTTCTGCACCTTTTCCAATGTTATAATCTCTTTTTTGAAGGGTGGTGACCAGAATTGTACACGGTATTCCCAATGAGGCTGCACCATAGATTTATAAAGGGGCATGATGATACTGGCTGATTTGTTTCAATGTCTTTCTTAAGAATCCCCAGCATAGCATTTGTATTGCAGTTGCACATTGAGTCAACATCTTCAGTGAGTTATCTACCGCAACTCAAAAGATCTCTCTCCTGCTCAATTACTGCCAGTTCAGACCCCATCAATTAAAACAGTTGGGATTTTGGGCTCCAATGTACATTACTTTGTACTTGCCCACACTGAACCTCATTTGCCACATTTGACATCCACTTGCCCAGTTTTAACAGACTGCTCTGGAGCACCTCATAGCCCTCCCTGGTTCTCGCTACCCTGAACAACTTAGTGTCATCCGCAAATTTAGTCACTTCACTGCTTACTCCCAACTCCAAATCATTAATGAACAAGTTAAAAAGCACCAGATCTAGTATTGTCCTGCAGTATCACACTGCTTACCATCTTCCAATGTGAAAACTGGCAATTTATATTCACTCTCTGCTTCCTTTAATTAACCAATTTTTAATCCGCAAGAGGACTTATCTTCTTATCCTACGACTGCTGAATTTACTTAGGAGCTTTTGATGAGGAACTTCATCAGAGGTTTTCTGGAAGTCTAGCTAAACAATATGTACTGGGTCACCCTTGTCCACATGTTTGTTTACCCTCTCAAAGAACTCTAAAAGGATAGTGAGACCAGGGGGTAATTTCCTGCAGGAGTGCACAGGAGCAGAGCTCTGGCAGTAAAGAGCCCAGGGTGTGGGCACATGCAACAAGCCCCGCCCCTGCTCCCAGCAGCCCTGGGTGAGGTTTATTCAGGTACAAGCTCTCTCTCCTCTGTGAGGGCAGATCTGCGTGCCCCCCCCATAGCTAACAATCCAAAACAGACCAGTGGAGCCTGAGCAGTGGTGTTGCCTTCTGACACACTTCCAGTGATGTCAGGGGGTGTGGCATATGCAAACAAGTTATGCTAATGAGCTATGCTAATGAGCTCCTGCACCTCTTTTTCTACAAGATGACCCCTGAGATGAGGACCCTTTCCACACCTCAGTGTTGTTGTTGTTTCCTGGCAAGTCGAATCCCCAGCTGATGCTCCAACTTTGCTGCACCCCTTCCACAAAAGAGCATTATTTCAAGGGATCTTTTCTTGAATTCTGATCCGACCCTCCCTGTGTGTTCTGCACTTCCTTTGGAAAGGGGTTGTATGGCCACATCATCATGTACTTTGTCAGCAACGAAACTTCTTTTTTTGTGTGCATATGCAGTAATGTTATAACATCAAAACGTTTTTAAAAAGGCTGGATGTATCACGGGGAACAGCATGGTTGCTGCCATTTTAAAGGTCCCCTTTGCCTCCTTAGCCACCAAGTAATACAATGGCTGGTGATCTTTGAACTGGATACACCAGTTCATAGCAGTGTTATTCAATAATTATGAAGCACACTAAATGTGTCATCGTGTACTTCGTCAGTGGCAGAACCTCCTTTTTTTTGTGCATGTGCAATAATGTTATAACACCATAGCATGGCTTGAAAAAGAACCTGGATGTATCGTGCGGAACAGCACAATTGTCGCCATTTCAAAGATCCCCTGCTGCTCCTTAGTCACCAACTAAGAAAATGCCCGGTGAAGATTCCCACAAAATCCTAATGAAAATAGTACTCCGTTGACGATTTTCAACCTGGATACACCAGTTCATAACAGCGTTATTCAATAATTATGGGGCATGTTAAATGGAAACACTGCACATGTTGAGTTTTCATGATGATCAGATCAATTATATAATTCCATGATTTGTAGATGTTTAAAGAACTGAATTGTCATTGAAAACACACCGGGAGCTGTACAGGAAGTGAGGGAGGGGGGGATGAAGACACAATACAAGCGTGAGGCGACAAAACCTACCTCCCCCAAAAAAGGAAAGGAAAAGATCGTCATGGATGGATAATTGCACAGAGAAGGTTACATGAAGCTCACTGTCCATTTGTCCCAAAGTTATAGCATTGCTATATTATAATGGGGAAAATTGTATTGTAACACAATCAACATTCCGCTTAAAAGCATTCCGCTTAGCGGATTGCTCAGGGGACAACCTGAGGGGAGTTGGAAGGGGAGGGCAGGAGGTGGGGTGAAAACGTGGCACTGATGACACAAAAGGGTGGTGGGAAACGAAATTCGAAATCAGGAATGCCTCACTGGAAAACTGTGAGTTCAGATGTGAAGGGGGGAAAAAATCACAGAGAAAGTGGATTCAGGAGACATGAGGTAACAGGGCACCAAATTCGGATCTACTCCTGGGGAGGCAAAAAGTTGTGTGGAAAGTTCTACAAACTCTGCTTATATAGGAACACTGATGCGGAGGTTTGCACTTGTGTGGAAATGGTCAAGATCTTCCCTGACAGAATCCGTGCTGATTTGTCTTCAGTCGCTTTCGTTCATCAATATGTGTACTAATTCTGTCCTTAATAATGGATTCCACCAACTTACTCAGTATCGACATAAGACTGGCCAGCCTGTACTTTCCCAGATCTCCTCTGGAACCTTTTTTTAAAGATGGGGGTTACATTCACTACCTTCCAGTCTTCAGGAATGGAGATAGGTTTTAGTGATAGGTTGCATATTTTTGTCAGGAGATCCACAAGTTCACATCTGAGTTCTTTTGGAACTTTTGGATGTATGCCATCTGTGCCCATCAGTGTACACCCCCTGTCTTGTGTCTTCAATCCGACTCAGGTCTTTTGAAGCCCCTTCTGAAACCAGCGGTTCTGGAGTGGGCAAGCACCTTCCATCTTCCACAGTGAAGACAGAGGCAAAAACTGCATTCAGCTGCTCTGCAATTTCCATATTATTCCTTAATCATCCTTTTACCTCTTGGTCATCCAAGGGCCCCACTGCCTCCCTGGCTGGTTTTCTACTTCTAATGTGCTTACATTGACAGACTAGGGCTGCAATCACACACACAAATTAATGCACTTTCAATCCACTTTCCAGCTTGGTTTTCCTGTGTGAACTGGCAAAATCCAGTTGGGAAGTGCACTGAAAGTGGATTGGAAGTGCATTATTTAGGGTGTGTGATCTCAGCCTAGAAAAGGGGAAGCACTGTAAATGGAATAATTATGGAATAGAGAAAACAGCAAAGAAGGAGCCCTTGACATACACATGTTCATCGAGCATACATAAGAAACAGAAGTGTACTTAAGAACATAAGAGAAGCCAATGTTGACTCAGGCCAATGGCCCATCTAGTCCAACACTCTGTCACACAGTGGCCAAAAATACCAGGTGCCATCAGGAGGTCCAGCAGTGGGGCCAGGACACGAGAAGCCCTCCCACTGCTGCCCCCCCCAGCACCAAGAATAGAGTGCATCACCTACTCCAGACTGAGAGTTCCCATCTATACCTTGTGGCTAATAGCCACTGATGGACTTCTGCTCCATATGTTTATCTAATTCCCTCTTGAAACCGTCCATGCTTGTAGCTGCCACCACCTCCTGTGGCAGTGAATTCCATGTGTTAATCACTCTTTGGGTGAAGAAGTACTTCCTTTTATCTGTTCTAACCCAACTGCTCAGTAATTTCATGGAGTGCCCACAAGTTCTTGTATTGCGAGAAAGGGAGAAAAATACTTCTTTCTCTACCTGCTCAATCCCATGCATAATCTTATAAACCTCGATCATGTCACCCCTCAGCTGTTTCTCCAAGCAAAAGAGCCCCAAGTATTTAACCTTTCTTCATAGGGAAGGTGTTCCAACCTTTTTATCATTCTAGTTGCCCTTCTCTGCACTTTTTCCAATGCTATAATATCCTTTTTGAGGTGTGGCGACCAGAACTGTACACAGTATTCCAAATGAGGTTGCACCAATGATTTATACAGGGGCACTATGATACTGGCTGATTTGTTTTCAATTCTCTTCCTAACAATCCCCATAGCATTGGCCTTCCTTATTGCAGTTACACGCTGTCTAGACATTTTCATTGAGTTATCTACTACGACTCCAAGATCTCTCTCTTGGTCAGTCTCTGCCAGTTCAGACCCCATCAATGTGTATTTATATTTAGGATTTTTGGCTCCAATGTGCATCACTTTGCACTTGGCCACATTGAACCCTATTTGCCACGTTGACGCCCACTCACCCATCCCCGACAGATCCCTTTGGAGTGCCTCACAATCCTCCCTGGTTTTCACCACCCTGGACAACTTTGTGTCATCTGCGAATTTAGCCACTTCACTGCTTACTCTCAATTCCAAATCATTAATAAACAAGTTAAAAAGCATCGGACCGAGTACTGATCCCTGTGGTACCCCACTGCTTACTATCCTCCACTGAGGAAGTTTCCCATGTAGAAAACAGAAGGGAGAGTGTTCCTGGAGTGCACGACAAAACACAAGAAAACAAAACACCAAGAAACGTCATAGTGCTGAACTTTGGGTTTTATATGGTCAGTTTGGCTTGTCTGCCATTGTTACTCAGACAAAACGGATCAGTCTGGGCAGGTGGGACTGAACCCGCTGTAGCCACCCTTCAAGAACTGGACCTGTCCCTATCCCCGTATTCTGAAAAGCACCTGATAAAGAAGCCATGGGCACAGTTTGGACAATCACCAACAGTGACTGGAATTATAGGGTGGAAATGTTTGCTTCCCTGGGGCTTGCCCAAAACATTGGTACAGAGGCATGGAACAGTGACAGAAAAGAGAAGAAAGGAATAGAATAGTAAGAGTGGAATGTATGTAATCGCCGAGCAAAACCACCTCCTCTGCTTTCTTTGTGTGTTCAATATAAGCTTTATAACCCTGCAGGAAAATGTTACTTAGGGCACATGCCCAAGTCTCCTGGGCAAAAATTATCTGCTGCCCTTGAACTCCTTATTTGCTAATTTGTTAATCCAACCTGCTGTGTACAAAGTAAGCCAGACTTGGACCTTATCTCCTTCCACTTCCTTTAGTCTTATTCTACTTGCCAATTTGATAAGCGGGAGGCTGCTCCAATTTATCCATGTGGTTTTAGTAAGATATCATTTTCCCCACAACTGAGTTCCATTTTCTGAATATGTCTTGCTTCTTTGGTTTTTAGGTGCTGGTAAAATGAAATGTTCAAGTGCGATTACACACTTGCGGGTTGTCCAGAAAGACTCTCTCTGTGTGTGTAAAGTGCTGTCAAGTTTCAAGCAGACTTTGGTGACTCCAGCAAGGAGCTTTCAAGGCATGTCAGAAGAAGAGGTGCTTTTGCCATGGACTTCCTCTGCAAAGACTTCCTTGGTGGTCTCCCTTCCAAGTACCAACGCGGCTTATCTTCCAAGATCTAATGAGACTGGGCTGTACCACGCCGTCTTCTCTTCCAGAGTGAATGACAGTATCTTATATTTTAGTTTCAATTTACAACAGGGATATATTTGAATGCAGTTGCCTTTTGCATTGGAGATGCTTCTTAGCATATTAATATTTCACGGGAAATTAAGAACCTAAGAAGAGCCCTATTGGATCTGACCGATGGTTCGTCTAGTCCACCATCTGGTCTCACACAGTGGCCAACCAGATGGCCCGCAATGGCCCTGAGCAGAGACACAGAGACCAAATCCTCCCTCTGTAATTATCGTCCACTAATTTGTATTCAGAGGTACACTGTCTTTGAACATGGATGATGATGGAGAATATGTCTAATTTCACATTTTTTGAGATAAAAATAGATGGCAACAGTACAGAGCAGAAGAGTTTTCCATCACACAACAGCCATCCAGGCTCTCCTGTGATGTTCTCCAGCAAAGCAGCTTGAGAAAAGCTGTGATCACACAGACTAAATAATCCACTTTCCATCCATTTTCAATGATTTTACTATGGCCCCTTCTGCATTGTCATTTTTGTTTGTCCCAGTCATTTCAGGGTCCCTCCCCATGTGTTTTGCTCTCTTTAGTAGTCCCAGAGGGAACAAAACGTAGGTGGAAAAGGGGAGAAACCCAAAGCAATAGGGACAAACGAGTGCCAAAAATGCCTGCAAAATCCAGTTGGAAAGTGCATTGATAGTGGATTATTTAATGTGTGTGATCGCAGCCAAAGACTGGCAAAAAGTTGGGGAAGAGGTGCATGAATATACCACGATACCGTGGGGAAAGCGGGGGGTGGGAGAAGCCCGCTATCCAACAGCATTGAATCAGGGACAGATAACCCATGTGAAAATGGCCATAGCTGGCAAGCAATCACAAACATTTATTAAAGAGCCCATCTATACAAGTCCAGTCCACCAATGTGTGTAAGTTTCCATACTGAGGCAAAGAGCTGTCCCCTGCCCTGCTTTAGAATCTAAATTTCAACAGGGGAAACAACGGCTTGACAGTCGTTTCAGGTGACGTAGCCCTGTCGGAATGTGGTAGAAAAGCAAGGATCGAGCCCAGGGTTGACAAGATTCACGGTGGAGCTATAAATAGTATAACGTGTAGTTATGCTCAGAATTTGGATGTTACTTGCTGCGTTTTTGTGAAATGTAGAATCTTTGGAGCAGGTATCTAGTTTGAGGCCATTATCACAGGTGACAATATCGAGTAGGGTTACCGACCTCCAAGAAGGGCCTGGAGTTCTCCCAGAATTAGAACTGAGGTGACAGAGATGAGTTCCCCTGGAGAAAATGGCTGCTTTGGAGGTGGACTCTATGGCGTTATACCCCAATGAAGTCCCTCCCCTCCTTCCCAGGCTTCACCCCCAAAATCTCAAGGTGTTTCACAAAATCTAAGTTGACAACCCTAGTCAGGGTGGAGGAAGGTTGGGCCAAGGAAAGATTTGGAATGTACCTTATTTCTTTGAGGTGAAACGCTGCTCTTCCATGATCCTTATTAAATACATGTACGTATGACCAAATTTCAAAGCTTTGGCCTAAACATGAAGGCATCCCTCAACCACCAAACCTAAGAAAATTTTAAAATAACTATTCAATCCACATAAATTCTGTTCCTCCCCCCACTAAATTTGTAACCTCGTTTGGCTACGTGCAATAAATATTTACCACAACTACAAACTCCCTTCCCCCATTATGTTAAATTTACTTTGCATTTATGCACAAGCTTGCAAACAAGTGTTCATATAGATACCTTATCTAATTACCCCGTTGGCTTCATTGCATTTGAACAAATGCTTTCGTTTTTCACTTTTGCAAAGGCATTCAACAGGTCTGAACGTTTTTTACATCAATAGGTCATTTTTATCTCAGGTTTTCATGGTCTCTAACACCACTTACAATGGCGGTTGGGAAACGTGTCCTAGAATTTTTGAAAGAATACAAGGAAATAACTATAAAACTGGTGGCTACAACCATTTTGTTTGCGATTGAAGAACTATTTGAGCTCGGATATAATTGCCCTCCTGCTAAACATTTGCGAATAGTCTATATTTCATTGTATTTCCTCATTCCGGCATTTATTTTGCTCATCCTGGCTTGGTATGTTGAAGTCTATATCTTGTCAACCAGTTCGCAGATGTGTAGCTGTCGAATTTTCTGGCAGGCCTGTTTGCCTTCAGTATTTTGGATTGTGATCCTTTTTTTGGATGGAAGATACTTTCACTGTGCCTACCGAGCAGCTAAGGAAAACCACACCAGAGGCTATACGCCAGAAGACGATTATGTAGTATCTCAGGTAAGAGTTTGTGTGAAGCTTGTGATAAAAGCCCTGAGAAAACTGGAGCTTATCTGCCTGAAGGTGTTCCAGACTAAAGGAAGTTTTAGATTCCATGTGGCTTTTGAAATGGGGCAGATAACAAATTGTAACAAATAAGGGCCAAATGACATTAAATTTGTAAATATTGTAAAGAATTGTAAAGCGGCGAGCAAAGGAACTTGCTAGTAGGAGATCTGGCGAGCGTAGTTGAGAAGGACTATGTCAATATGTGACTCCCCCATCCTCAGCTTTCCCAAGTAAACTTAGCAGCGGCTTTACCACATCAGTTGCTGTTTTGGTAGACGAAGCCTCTGTCTGGGTTCTAAACAATGCTCCCTCTAAGCTGTGGAGTCTCGTGAGCAAAAATCCTACTTTGTGAGCTACTGGCATTAAAGTTGTGAGTGAGCAATTTGGCTACTGCAAAAATTAGTTTGCTCTGGGGCCATCCTTCCTGATCTAAGAACATAAGAACATAAGAGAAGCCAATGTTGAATCAGGCCAATAGCCCATCTAGTCCAACACTCTGTCACACAGTGGCCAAAAATACCAGGTGCCATCAGGAGGTCCACCACTGCTGCCCCCCCCCCAGGCACCAAGAATAGAGTGCATCACCTGCCCCAGACTGAGAGTTCCCATCTATACCCTGTGGCTAATAGCCACTGATGGACTTCTGCTCCATATGTTTATCTAATTCCCTCTTGAAACTGTCCATGCTTGTAGCTGCCACCACCTCCTGTGGCAGTGAATTCCATGTGTTAATCACTCTTTGGGTGAAGAAGTACTTCCTTTTATCTGTTCTAACCCGAGTGCTCAGCAATTTCATTGAGTATCCACGAGTTGTATTGTGAGACAGGGAGAAAAGTACTTCTTTCTCAACCTGCTCTTTCCCATGCATAATCTTATAAACCTCGATCTAAGACAAAAATCTGTGAGCTGGAGGCTAAGAAAACTGTTGAGTTAGCTCACACTAATTCAGCTTAGAGGGAACACTGGTTCTAAACTTAAGAATATTATTTCCAGTGTTGGGACTGCTCTAGCAGGGCCCGTGTTTGTAAAGATAGGGTTGCCAATTCCAGGTTGGGAGATTCCTGGAGATTTGAGGATGGAGTCCGGGGAGGGTGGGGTTTGAGCAGGAGAAGGGCCTTGATGGGGTATGTTACCATAGAGTCCAGCCTCCAGAGCAGCCATTTTATCCAGGGGGACTGATCTCTGTAATTCCATGAGATCTCCAGGCCACACCTGGAGGCTGGCAACTCCATGTACAGGTTATGTCAGAATCTGTGAAATACAAGGCAATTCAGCCACCTATTTATCTGCCTGGGCTGGGGGATTATGTGCCTCCAGACCCAATTTTCTGCCCACAAGAAACTAAGGAGTGGGACAAAAACATTAGTTTCTACATGTTGTTGTTGTTCAGTCGCATAGTTGAGTCCGACTCTTTGCAACCCCATGGACCAGATTACGCCAGGCCCTCCTGTCTAGTTTCTACATAGTTAAGCTCTAAGACTAGGCGTGACAGCCTAAAGCATCAACCGGGGAGTGATATCACATCCCACCCATCTGTGATGGACCCCTGCTCCATCTCTTTTGTGAAGCAGATTTTCCCGCCAAAACACAGTTCACAACTCTGACTGAGCAGCCTCTTAGTAGCATGTTTGAATTGCAAAGTTATAACTTTCTTTGATGTGACCTTGGGTCAGTCACAAGCTCTGGCACAGCTGTTCTCTCAAGGACAGTTTCTGTCAAGAGCTCTCTCAGACCCACCTACTTCACAGGGTGTCTGTTGTGGGGAGGGGAAGGGAAAGGAGTTTGTATGCCGCTCTGAGACACCTTTTGGCAGTGAAGGGCGGGGTATAAATCCAATCTCTTCTTCTTCTTCTTTGGGTGCCACCCGGTGTTAGAGAAGTTATTTGGCTTTTTCTAAGACCAGAGATTTTTATTGATACTCAGCAGGAGCCCACTTATAAAACCCCTTTGGAAATGGCCCTTGACACAAAGTAAAGTTGAAACAAAAAGGTTGATTTTATTGAGCAGGCACAGTTGTGACAGGAATAGGGCAAGGGATGATGAGTTCTTTAAACCGTAGTTCTTTATAAGAAATTTAGAATATCTTGAACGGGCAACAGAATATACTTAAAGCTTGAATTCTAAGAGACTTAGGTGGAATCTGCATTTGCATTTTTAAATTGCGTGCTGCTGTGACGCCGTCTTTCTCTATGCTTTTTTGAATGTTGTTTGAAGAAGATTCTTTTAAAGCAGTGCGGAGGTGCAATGAAAGTGGAGCCGCCCGGAAAGGGTGATAAACATATGTAGATGTGCAAAAGTATGCTAGCACTGTTGAGGTGTGAAAATGACACCAAGTGTGGACAGCTTTTTTGAAGACGGAGACAAAAGGCTGGGACACTGGTGGGAAAGACAAATGCAGATTCGGCCTTAGTTCTTAACTGTGAGAGATTTGTCTTGGAGAGTTCTTTTTTGCTCCCTCTTGTGGCACAGCAAGGGAATTCCCAGAAACAGGAAAGTCTGATGCTGCACTGCAAGAGAGGACAAACTGTGTTTTTTTTGCATCTTGTACTGCAAATACCTCTGTGGAAATGAGTGAAAGATGCGGAGGAATACAAATGCAGGAGTGGGGAGACCCATTTGTGTAGAAAACATCTCACTGAATCCTAGGAAAGTCCTCTTGAGGAGGGTTCTACGATACAGACGAGACTGGGCTAGCAGCTATCTTTGAGACCATGCAGGTCAGGTGGTACACAAAGTTCTGAAACTTCTAGTCCCAGATTCTGATTTGAGACCCCACAATATTGGACATGACTTCTGAGTGGTGTCATGAGCCATGGAGTGATTAACACATGGAATTCACTGCCATAGGTGGTGGTGGTGGTGGCTACAAGCATTGATGGCTTCAAGAGGGAATTGGATAAACATATGGAGCAAAGGTCCATCACTGGCTATTAGCCACAAGGTATAGATAGGAACTCTCGGTCTGGGGCAAGTGATGCTCTGTATTCTTGATGCTTGGGGGGGAGCAACGGTGGGAGGGCTTCTAGTGCCCTAGCCCCACTGATGAACCTCCTGATGGCACCTGGTATTTTTGGCCACTGTATGACAGAGTGTTGGACTGGATGGGCCATTGGCCTGATCCAACATTGGCTTCTCTTATGTTCTTATGGAATCTCTGGCATGTATCCTACCATTGCTTGGAGTAAATTTCTCCAGCCTAAAAGGCCTTCATCCAGCTTAAGTGGTCCTTCCATTGGGGGAAGAACTACTTAAATTAAAGAAAGGGCTTTCCCATATTCTCATTTTCCTTGCTGGCGTGTTCCTATTGCTGCTTCTTTTCCCCTATCCTGCATGTGTTTTGTTCCTTCTAGTGGTCGATTCGATATTATATGGCATTATCTCCGTCTTAAAAACCTGCTGTTTAAATCTGCAGGGAAATAGACTGGACATAACGTGATGTAATATCGAATCGACCACCAGGGTGAACATAACATGTGCAGAACAGACCCCGTCCCCCCTTCCGAAGCAACAGGAAGACACAACCAAGCAAAAAATGGCAATGTGGAAAAGCCCAAAGACTCCTTAGGTTAGCAGCTACTTCCCTCTTTGTTTATATGTTAATCCCTAGCTGATTCACCATCTCTCAAATATAGGAGTGTCTATATAGCTCTTTTAAAGGAAAGGCAAACTGGCAGACACCAGCAATGCTGCTCCTCAGTTTATTGATATGTAGTGTTCAAAGGAGAAAGGATTGTTTTTAAGCTGCGGTGGCTCAAGTGGTTAAGACGCTGAACTGCAGGCTGTGGAAGGTCAGTAGCTCAGCAGTTCGAGACCCGAGAGTGCCGCATGACGGGGTGAGCTCCCGTCTCTAGTTCCAGCTCCTGCCAACCTAGCAGTTCAAAAGCAAGAAACTGCAAGTAGATAAATAGGTACCACTTCGGTGGGAAGGTGACAGCGTTCCATGCACCTTGGTGTTTAGTCATGCCGGCCACATGACCACGGAAACGTCTTTGGAGAGCGCTGGCTCTTTGGCTTTGAAATGGAGATGAGCACCGCAACCCTAGAGTCGGATTCGACTGACTTTCGAGCAAGGGAAACCTTTACCTTTACCTCCTTCTCTCTGTTCTAGATTATTGGGATGATCATCATTTTGGTTGTCGCGATTGCTTTTTTCTGCACAATGTTCTGCTGTACAAGAAACCCAGGAGAGGCCCAGCAGCCCCTAGAGGCCACAGAAATGAGTCAAAGGACCCAAGCTTCTGAAGAAGGAGGAGGAAGAGAAAGAGGAGGAGGAGGAGGAAGAGGAGGAGGAGATTGGATACCACACCTTTCACTACCCCAAGGAGTCAGAGCATCTCACAAGCTCGTTTCCTTTCCGCTGCCCACAGTACACACCCTGTGAGTTAGGTCGGGCTGAGAGAGCTCTGAGAGAACTGGTCTTGACAGAACAGCCCTGAAAGAACTTATGACTGACCCAAGGTCACATCAGCAGCTGCACGTGGAGGAGTGAGGAATCAAATCCAGTTCTCCCAGATTAGAGCCTGCGCTCCTAACCACTACACCAAACTGGTGTAACAACTGCAGGAGATTAAGATAATGATGGAAACAGAAATTAGGGTTTTCTTCTTTCATTAATGGTCAGAGTTCCACTGGCCACTGAGAAATCAACTTTGGTCCCGTTCACACTGAGCATTTGCCCCCCTGAAGGCACGGGAGCCCTGTGGACTTTCCATGCGCGATCATACCAGCACATCTGGGAGGCGTAGTGCTCCCGTGGCCAACCTGCGGCTTCCCGTGGAAAACGCGGAGTAAAAAACTAGTAGGTCGGAAGTACTAGTTTCCAGAAACCCCGGGGCAAAGGCTGGCGTCTGATCGTGGGAGCGCCAGTATCCCGTGGCTTCCGACGCCCGCCCATGTCCCCGGGGTTTCCGGATGTTGTAAGTGTCCATGGGATGCGCACCAACGCTGAACAGCGCATGCGCACACACAAGACACTGACAGCGGCCCACCCCCCCAATGGCGAATGTGCACTTTGCTGCTTTTTTGCTGCACTGCAGCAGCGCGGTGTGATCGGGGCGCAGAGCTGGAGTGTGGCAACCTGGTGGCCCATATGATTGGGCTACCGCACCTTATTTAGCTCCGGGGCAAACTGCCACGCCTCTCCCCCGCGTTTTCTGGCCCGTCTGTCCGGGGCCTTTGTAAACTTATTATTGTAAAATTACGTACTGGAACGACCAAACAGCTTTTGTTGTAATTGCTACTGATTATAACCCTGACTGATTCCACACTGAGGGGTTTTTCCCTGATGTGGTATCGTTCCAGATGCAACTGCTGGTTAATTCACCCTTGCAGCGGAGATTCCAGATGGCACAGGGCAATCTGCTCTTTCACCATTGTTAGCCATGGTTTCCCTTTCACACCAAATGCACATTGCATCACACACACACCCAGCTTTCATCTCGTTGCCGTCATGATTCTTCACCCACCCCATTTTATTTTTTAAAGCAAAGTGCGTTCAGTCAGTCGCCGCACTGAACATGATATTGGGGCAGACCCCTTCCCCATTCAGTTCACATGAACTCTTAACTCCTCCCCCCAACCAAATTTGTAACGGCCTTTGGCCACATGCAATAAATATTTACTAGAAGGCACTGCTCTGTCCTTGGGACATTTTTACTTTGTTTTTACTTTCATATATTTTGGTTAACTTTTTTGTTTTATTTATTTTGTCTTTGGTTATTTTTTGTTTGTTTGTTTGTAAAGAAATTTTATTAACAGGATATTTTAACATGATCTATAATTAAAGACAATTCTTAAGATATCCTTTTCCACAACTTCCCCCCCCCTCTGACTTCCAACGATGTTCCGCCCCATTATCGTTTCAGTCAACATTCTCTTACATTAAACACTTATTCAATAATCAAATCTTCTGTTAAAACATTTTCCTTTTCTATTTCTCTCTCTTAGGTAACATTTTAAATACAATCCATTTCTTACTATACTTCTAATCTTAATAGTTATCAAAGCAAAGTAACTTATTTTTAACATCCCAGTTCAGTTCTAAGTAGTCTTTAAAGTCTTTCCAATCTGCTAAAAATTCTTGATCTTCTTTTCCATTAAGTTTTTTTGTCAATTTGTCCATTTCTACCATAAAAATAATCTTCTTTATCCATTCCCATTTATCTGGTATCTTCTCCTTTGGTTATTTTTTTGTTTAATTCAGCCCTGTCACATTCAACTCTTGGTTTTTGCTCCTTTTCCTAATCTTTCTCTCTCTCCTTTGCTTTAGACTCAGCTTTAGTCTCAGCCGAGTGGCAAGAAGGTTGAGTGGATTCTTTTATTTTTTTTACTTCTACCTAAGTGTGGGATTTTGGTTTAGTTTATAAAGTTCTTAGTTTTAATTTCCCTTCATTTTAATTTCTTTCCCTTTTGTTTTAAAAACTTCTTGTCAGAATCTCCCTCTCTGTCCTGTTTGGTAGAGGCTAGAGAGTTGAGTAGCTCAAAGGGCTTTTGCGGAGTTTTGATTGTTAGCTTATTATCATTTAGCACCTTCTGCTCCTCTCTTATCTACTTTGATTCTCCTTTTCTAATTGCCAAGGAAAGAAAGATAAGAGCTGAACAGCTGAAGGTCGAATCTGCATTTGTCTTTCCCACTGGGTGTCCCAGCCTTCTGACACCATCTTTAAAAAAGCTGTCTACATTTGGTGTCGTTTTCACACCTCAACAGTGCTAGCATACCTTTGTACAGATCCGCATATGTCTGTCGTCCTTTCGGGGTGGCTCCACTGTCATTGCCGTTCCGCACTGCTTTAGAAGAATCTTCTTCAAACAACATTCAAACAAGCATAGGTCGAATCTGCATTTGTCTTTCCCACCAGTGTCCCAGCCTTCTGACACCGTCTTTAAAAAAGCTGTCTACATTTAGTGTCGTTTTCACACCTCAACAGTGCTAGCATACCTTTGCATGGATCCACATATGTCTATTGTCCTTTCGGGGCGGTTCCACTGTCATTGCACTTCCGCATTGCTTTAAAAAAATCTTCTTCAAACAACATTCAAACAAGCATAGGTTGAATCTGCATTTGTCTTTCCCACCAGTGTCCCAGCCTTCTGACACCGTCTCTAAAAAAGCTGTCTACATTTGGTGTCATTTTTACACCTCAACAGTGCTAGCATACTTTTGCATGGTCCGCATATGTTTATCGTCCCTTCGTGGCGGCTCTGCTGTCATTGCACCTCTGCACTGCTTTAAAGGAATCTTCTCCAAACAACATTCAAACAAGCATAGAGAAAGATGGCGTCACAGCAGCACGCAACTAATTTAAAAATGCAAATGCAGATTCGACCAAAGAGAAAAACGGCATCACAGCAGCACGAAACTGATTTAGAAATGCAAATGCAGATTTGACTGAAGTTGTGAAAAGCCAGGGAGTTAGAATCCAGTGGGTAGCAGTGTTCCCTCTGAACTGAGTTAGTGTGAGCTAATTCACAGTTTTTTAACCTTCAGCTCAAACATTTTTGTCTTAGCTGAGGAAGGGATGGCTCCAGAGCAAACTGATTTATGCAACAGCCAAATTGCTTACTTACAACTTTAATGCCAGTAGCTCACAATGTAGAATTTTTATTCACAAGACTGCACAGGTTAGAGAGGGCATTGTTGGGTACCCTGTTGGTCAGTAGCAGCAGAATAAAGTGTGAGTCCAGTGGCACCTTTAAGAACAAGTTTAATTCTGGGTATCAGCTTTCGTGTGCATGCCCACTTCTTCAGATACATCAAAACAAAGCTTCCTCAACTATTACATATAGGTAGAGAGGGGAGGTTAGTTGCCAGGAAGGATTAGTTAGTGTCAAAATGCATAAATAAATGGGCAATTATAGCTGAGATTGGATTAAGACAGTTGGCAAGATGGTTCCGTGCGCCTTGGTGTTTAGTCATGCCGGCCACATGGCCACGGGAATGTCTTCGGACAGCGCTGGCTCTTCGGCTTTGAAATGGAGATGAGCACTGCAACCCTAGAGTTGGATTCGACTGGCTTTCGCACAGGGGAACCTTTACCTTTACTTTTTAAGATCACTGAATAGCAGTAAGTTAGCATACAAATACAAGGGTTAACAAACAGATGTGAGAACTAAGTTTGAGTCCAGTGGCATCTCAAGACCAACAAAGTTCAGTTCTGGGTATAAGCGAGAACTGAGAGACTTAGCATATTTTTTTCAGGTACACTGAAACAGATTTCCTCAAACGTTAGGCGTGGGAGTTAATTGCCAGGAAGGGCTAATTAGAGTCAAGGAGAGTAAGTATCCCAGAGACAATGCTACTGGGAATTCTGCCAGATAATACTGAAAGAACGCTTCAATAATTGTTTGGATACATGCTAATTGCAGCCAGAACAACTTGGGTGGCCAAATAGAAAGCTGAAGAATGCCCATATAAGTGGATGGATGGATGGATGGATGGATGGATGGTATATATAAATAAAAGACCGGTCAAAGAATTTGAAACAATAGGAAAATTACTATGCTTATTACAAGTAAAGATGAAAAATGAGTGATTTGTATTAAAGCTACCGATTCATCAATACAACGATGGCTTAGGCACTAAAGTTGTTATAGATAATATTAGAATGGTGCAAGTATTATAAGTATTTTCTGAAATAGTGCTATACAAAAGACCATAAAATCGATTTTTGATGTATATATGAACCTATTTTATTGTTATACTTTTTATTTTTGGAAATGCTCTTAAAATGTATTATTTGCCTTTTTGATTATAGTTTATGACAATTGTAGTAGTATTAAGACGTAAAGGAACATATAATGCAACATTTAATGTCTAGCAGTCAATATTAGTAGCAACTAATGGCATTAATTCTAGGCTTTAATGATGAATATACATAACATAAAATTTTCGTACATTATATATGTGTATTTTAAATGTCTAAGTCAGATGTTCTATATTTACTCTGATGCTGATAGTCCTTGTGATGAATCAGCTAAGGATTTGTATAACATTCATATTGCCCTGTTTTCCTTTCCCCCCTGAATCCCTATCACAATTCAAAATAAAGAAATTAAAAGATGCACAGGTAACTGAGCAATAAATATGACTAAGATTGGAATGACATATTTAGGAAGTTACAAAGGAAGAGAACTGAACAGCAAGGAAAATCCTTTGAGCAGCTTAGAATGAATAAGGGGCCTCCATTTAGTGTAATTTGTGGCGATAGGGCTTTTGTTCTGCTTTGTTTTCCTCTATTTTGTTTTGCTCTATATAAGAACATAAGAGCAGCCAATGCTGGATCAGGCCAATGGCCCATCCAGTCCAACATTCTGTCACACAGTGGCCAAAATATACCAGGTGCCATCAGGAGGTCCAGCAGTGGGGCCAGGACACTAGAAGCCCTCCCACTGCTGCCCCCTCCAGCACCAAGAATAGAGTGCATCACCTGCCCCAGACTGAGAGCTCCTAGCTATACCCTGTGGCTAATAGCCACTGATGGACTTCTGCTCCATATGCTTATCTAATTCCTTCTTGAAGCTGTCCATGCTTGTACCTTATAGCTTGTTTTGTTCAATTTTGTTTTTAATTTGTTCTTAGGTTGAGATAGGCATGGCATAGACATTCGGTTTTATTAATTGCTCCATCGGGAGGGGCAGTGATTTTAAAGACCTGATTTGAATAATAACTTTTAATAATCAGGTAGTTCACTTAGTCATATAGGGGACTCAGAGCGGCTAGAATTTTTTATTTTTTTTAAATGGGGCAATTCAACTTGGTAAGGGATTGGTGCAATATATAGTGATTTGAGCAACTAATTAGGGGCCTCTGTATTATATAGTTTGGAGCTTAGTGCTAGAGAAGTTTTGGGACAGCTTTTAAATCTACCAGAAGTCTAATACGATACAGCCAGGGGGTGATCTATGTTTTTCTATGAAAAGACCCCTGCTCGCGTATATCCCGCACCAACAAAGTGTGAAAGCCAAAATCTGTGATTTTGATTGTGTGCTTGTGCGCATATGCACTCACGCACATAAGTGCATACCTCCAGAATAGCAAAAAAGAAAGCCGCGCCTTACAGCTGCGCCTTTGGGCCAACAGTGTGAACGCTCCCTCATGCCTCCTCCCTGGTATGCTCCAGCATCAGTCTGTGCAATGTGACTGGGAAAACCCGGAACACTTTGTTCTGGGGCTTTTTTTTGCCACAACTCACTCCCGCTTCAAACTACCAGTCTGAACTCAGCCAATTTGAGATGGATCCAATTGCAGATGCCAGTTTGTTGGATAAAGCCCTATTAGGTCCTGTGTTGATTCCCCCCCCGCCTCCTGGTTTATTTAGCATATTTTTTGTTATAGCTTTTATATCACACTGTGATGAGATAAACCATCACCAATCAATTTATTACGGTCATAGACCAGCAAACAATACAATAAGAGGCAAGCAGATAACAGATAAAAGAGCAGTAAAATACATTATAAGATATAATAACATCTAAAATTATAAACAGGAATCTAAAATGTTTAACCTACAGAAATGGTGAAAATTATTATTAAGATCAAAGGTTAAAAATAAATCTAGGCCTATCCGTACTTCTTTAGCTCTTTCCTAGTTTGGTATACCAACCAACCAAATCTGTAAAAATTTCCTATAAATAAAGAATTTTAAAAAAGCAATGATTAATGAGAGAGCAATCGAGATGTATGAAAAAAACAGTCTTGTACGAGCCCCCCCTAAAATAAAATGTTAAAAAGAAAAATCAAGACGTTGAAAAATAACATTTTATTGTTATTCCTCTTTGATCCCAAGAACAATAAAAAGTTTTCCCCAACACTTTGATTTTTCTTTTCTGCTCCTGCTGCTGGTGTGGCCCCGACTTCTTCTTCATCAAGGGCAGATGTGTCATCCATGAAACTACTGTTCTACCACAACACGCTCTATCACCTTCCCTAGAAAAGACAAATTGGAGACGGGCCTGTAATCGACCATCTCATCCTTTGCCAATGAAGGCTTTTTGAGAAGAGATATCATAACTGCCTTCTTTGAAGGCCCAGGGAGAGGCCCCTCAACCAGGAAGGAATTGATAATTTTTACTAATGGCTCCAATGCCATTTCCCGGCAAGATTTCAAAAGCCAGTGGGTCCAGAGCATAAGTGGTGACCCTCACAGTCCCAAGGACCCTGTCAGCATCCATAGGCAGGATCAATCTGAAACTATCCACAATGCTGTACACTGCATTGATTAGGCCACACCTGGAGTATTGCGTGCAGTTCTGGAGGCCTCACTTCAAAAAGGACGTGGACAGAATGGAGTGGGTGAAGAGGAGAGCAACAGGGATGATTGGGGGCCTGGAGATCAAGGGCCCTACAAGGAAAGGCTGAGGGACTTGGGAATGTTCAGTCTGGAGAAGAGGAGGTTGAGGGGGGCACAGGATCGCTCCCTTGAAGTATTTGAAGGGCTGTCACTTAGAGGAGGGCAGGGAGCTGTTCCTGTTGACAGCAGAGGAGAGGACTCGCAATCATGGGTTTAAATTCAGGGTGGGAAGGTACTGACTGGATCTTAGGAAACACTTTTTGACATAAGAGTTGTTCAACAGTGGAATCGGCTGCCCTAGGGAGGTGGTGAGCTCCCCCTCCCTGGCAGTCTTTAAGCAGTGTCTGGACAAACACTTGTCAGGGATGCTCTAGGATTATCCTACACTGAGTAGGGGGTTGGACTAGATGGCCTGTATGGCCCCTTCCAACTCTGTGATTCTAGGATTCGGTGAAAAGCATGTGCTTCTGGCATTTTGGGCACTGGAGCTCTGTCCTCCAAATAGGAACAGATGAGAGAGATTTTGTCAGCAAAGAACCTTGCAAAACCATCACAGTTGGGTGTGCGTGTCAATTTTTCATCCCCGATAAGGTAGGACTTTGGTAATATAAAGTCATGAACCATTTAAACGATTGAGCTGGATGAGATGCTGCTGACGTAATGGAGCCAGAGAAGCAAGCGAAGTGCCTGTGATGCATTTCAACAGAAGACATCCAGGTGATCCAATCTAGAGCTCGCCTCCTTTGTAACCAGGGAAGTTCAATCCAGGGAAGTTCCCCGTCAATCGTATTTGTGCCGAACTTCTCGGTATTCCCAAATTAGCCCATGTTCTTCCTATCACCTGTAGCGTTGCAATCTTGTTCTCAAGCATGCTTGTTTCCTTGAGAGATGGGTATTTTTATCATTGGCCAATGGGTTGACCTCTTTGCCTTACTATCGAGGAGGCAAGAGAAGGTAATCCTGATAGGTCATTAGCATGTAGAATGGTTCCAGGAAAATCATCAAATGTCTTCCTGCACGTCTGCTGTGTCCTCACTCAAACCCCAGAGGCCCGGGCTATAAAAGCCAGTGGGGACCTGGGCAAAGCTTCATCTCAGCCTCCAGGGAGCTGCCACCATGAAGGTCCAGGCTCTCACTGCCCTCCTCTCCCTCCTGATCGTCGCAAATGAAGCCAAAACGATGGAGAAATGTGAACTGGCCAAGACTCTGAAAAACCACGGCATGGACGGGTACCATGGCTACAAACTGGGGAACTGTGGGTTTGCTCTTTGTTTCCATTTCTTTCTATTCTTTCATCCCAAGACCCCGGGCACAAATGTGGGTATTTTTACAGAATGTTTCACACCCCATGGGAACTCTTCCCCCATTTCAGAAGTCTTTCAAGGGGAAAAGGTTTGCTTCTCTGAGTTGAGATCAATGAAGAAAGGGTGACTTGGTGAAAATGAGCCCAACGTAGGGTTGCCAGGTCCAGCCTGCCCTTCTATGGGGGAGGGGCCAGGAGGGGGTAGGGTTGCCAGTTCAAGATTGGAAAAGAAGAAGAAGAAGAGGAGTTTGGATTTATACCCCGCCCTTCACTGCCCAAAGGCATCTCAGAGCGGCTTACAAACTCCTTTCCCTTCCCCTCCCCACAACAGACACCCTGTGAGGTAGGTGGGGCTGAGAGAGTTCTGACAGAAACTGTCCTTGAGAGAACAGCTGTGCCAGAGCTTGTGACTGACCCAAGGTCACATCAGCAGGTGCAAGTGGAGGAGTGGGGAATCAAACCCGGTTCTCCCAGATAAGAGTCCACACACTTAACCACTACACCAAACTGACTCCTGGAGATTTGGGGGGTGGAACCTGAGGAAGACAGGGACCTCAGTGGGGCACAATGGCACAGAGTCCACCCTCCAAAGCAGCCATTTTCTCCAGGGGAACTGATTTCTGTAGTCAGGAGATGATCTGAAAATCTGGGGGATCCCCAGGTCCCACTGGGAGGCTGGCGTGGAAAGTTCTGTTTTGCTTTGGGCTTTAGGGTAGATCTTTCCACTGGAGTCACTGCTCGGGAGTGTTTTCAAATTTTAGAAGGCTGAAACCCAGTCTAGTTGCAGATTATTTCTTTCTGTGCAATTATTTGATACTGCTAGCCCCCCCTTTTCTGCTCCATTCCCTGCAGGGGTCTGCATGGCGTATCACGAGAGCAGATACAATACCAAGGCGGTGGGGCCCCCAAATAAGGACGGCAGCCAAGACTACGGGATCTTTCAGATAAACAGCAAATACTGGTGCACCGATGGGAAGCATCCATCGAAAAACGGGTGCAAGAAGTCCTGCAGCAGTAAGTACCGTGCTCGTGTTGGCCCGCCTAGATGAAGGTCTGTGAAATCTCTTGAATGTGGATCAAGACAGGTAGTCTGCCTGTAGCTGTAGAAAAGAGCGAGAGTCTACCAGCACCTTAAAGACTCACAAAATTGTTGGCAGGGCAGGAGCGTTCGGGCGTCACTGCTCGCTTCTTGAATGTGGAGGGTGGAGATGTTTTGAAAGGAGGGTTCCATCCCTTTGTCCCCCAGTGGCCACTCTCCTGCCATTACCTGGTCCCCTGTGCAGCACCTACTCATCCCAGAGTATGACTTCCTCACCTGCCCCCCATGGGACAGCATTGGAGGAGGAAGTTTTGGCAGCATGAGAACGAGGAAAGTGAGAAAGCGCCCAGAAGAATTCCCTGTCGATGAAAACACTCTAGCGGATCCAATCCAGAGAGACGTTTGCAGAAAGAGGTTGAAAGAAGCAGTACATTCTTAAGCCCCTTTGTTTCCCAACAATTTTTCTCTGCAGGCTTCACAAATGATGACATCAAAGATGACATCGAGTGCTGCAAGAGAATCGTCCGTGACCCCCAAAAGATGAATGCCTGGTGAGTCCCTCCCTACTTATCCCTCTGCTTGAAAGATCCAACAGCAGCTAATGAGGCTATACGATGGCATAGGGGTGATCTTAGCCAATGGCCAACAGAGGCAGCTGCCCCGGGCAACACATGGGGGGGTCCTCAGCTGCCCATGGCCCCACCCCCTGATGGGGCGGGAGAAGAAGAAGAGCAGGGTCCCTCTTCATCCAAGGCTCAGGCAGCTAACTGGCTGGTAGGCAGTGGTGACCACCTCATCTTGGACAAGCTTGGTCCCTAGACAGATCACTCCCAGCAGATCAATGGGCGATGAAGTTCTCAGATTCCAGGGATCTGAATATATAAGCCATACCTCCGAAATGCAGAAGTTGACTTGTGACTTCTGGAAGAATCATCTTGTATTATTCCCAGTGCATTTCAAGAGGGTGTGAGCTTACCTGAAGCCACCATCCATGGAGACTGACACTTGGTCTATCAAAGTCAGTCTGGTATATTACAGGAAGTGGCTTTCCAAGTTCTCAGGCAAAGGTTCTTTGCCTGATCACCTATTCCCTGATCCTTTTAACTGGAGATGCTGGGGACTGAACCTGGGACCTTCTGGGTACAAAGCAGAGCCTCTACTGCTGAACCAATGTCTCTCCCAAAGAAAATATGTCTGAATTTGGCCTGTAATCAACACCTAACTGAAGCTGGCAACAGGGAAGAGACCAAATCTTCTACTCATAGTCAGTTCAACGTACAACACCTGGATGCAGCAGGTTACCTGTTGTCAGAGTACTAAGGGTTAGGGTTAGGATTGTAGGAAGACATCAGTGAGCCAACTAACTGTTTAAAAATTTGGGGTGGTGGAACCATGGAGAGCACCAACCACACCTTGAGATCACTGCCCCCCTCAACCAACAGTGATCTTAGTTGGGGAAATGCATGACCCATGGAGCATGTAGTGCGGTACGTTCAGTGCTCCTGGCTCCGAAAGGAAAGAAGACGAAAGAAAAGTGGGAGTGGGGAGACGAGGCAGATGGGTCTGTAGCTGAACACCTTAAGCACCTTGGGGGATGGAGAGCTGAAAGACGTATGCCAGGCAGTGGGCTCTCCATTGACCAGTGGTCATCACTGTGGAAGGAGAGGAGTATAGAAGACCGCATTAGTTTTTGTATAGATGGCGCAGCTAGAGCCAAGGCACAGTTTGCTCATGTGCCTAATCTGGCACTGTCAAGACACATCAAATGGGAAGGGTGAAGGAGCAACTGATGCCTCCCTTGGGAGCGACCTGAACTTCTACCTCCAAGAAGACCCACCTCACCCAGAGCCATCAAAGGAAGAGGCATGTGACCTGTGTATTCCACCCCCTCCTTTTTCTGACTTTTAGGGTAGGATGGGTGAAACACTGCAAAGGAAAAGACCTCTCTCAATGGACTCGGGGTTGCAAGCTGTGATTTCCGTGACGGCCTAGGCTCCAGCTCTTCTCTTCATGCTTTCCTGTTGGAAGGAGACCTCACCGCTCTCAGGGTTCATCCATGCATTTGCACTCCACTAGTTGCATACGAGGACGTCATCGTTTGAGAAGCTTCTATGTGGGGGAGGGAAGGGCAGGTTTTTGCTTTGGGTTAAGGGTTTCTCTGCTTCAAAACCTTCAATAAATCAAGTGCAACCACATCCAGATGTTGTATTTGATGAATGAATGAATGAATGAGAGGGGAATGAAGTAGGGTTGCCAAGTCCTCCCTGGACACCAGCAGGTGGTGGGGTTGCCAGCTCCAGGTTGGGGAAACCCCTAGAGATTTGGGTGTGAAGTCTGGGAAGAAGTGCCAACCTCCATCCCTGCTGCCGTGACTTCATTCCCTGCAACGAGCAGGAAGAGGGCAGTGAGGCCCAGAACCTTCATCATTGCAACTTTCTGCAACATGTTGCACGCAATCGATCAGTGGCTTTTATAGCCCCGAGCTCTGAGCAGAAAATGAAGGTTTGTTGGAATTTCCAGCTTTTATCTCCCCAACAGCTGGGAAGGAGAGGCATAGTTCTCACAGGCCGCTGATAAGGAGGGAAGATTTACGTGTTTCTGGGCAGCAGCAGCAGCAGGTGGGACTCACAGGAATGAGGTACATTGCTGGCTGCTGGCTGTGTGCTTCTCCACTCAATGAGTAATGAAACGGTGGGATTCGCTGCCAATGGAGGTCTTGATGGCTGTGGGCATAGATAGCTTTAGAAAGGCATTAGGTTCATGGAGGAGTGGTTCAGTAATGGTTACTAGCCAGGGGCAGATTAAGGCTCACTGGTGCCCTCAGCACTGACCAATCTTGGTGCCCCCCTCCTTTCCACGCTGACCCCAGTCCATTTTTGTGGTCGACCTGTCTGACCAGATATACAATGCAGGTTGCAGCAATACAAACATTTATTCCTATGATAACACAATATACTGTACAAACTAAGCCAAGCTTTGGCTACATAGGTTAAGGTAAAGGTAAAGGTTCCCTTGCTCGAAAGCCAGTTGAATCCGACTCTAGGGTTGTGGTGCTCATCTCCATTTCAAAGCCGAAGAGCCAGCGCTGTCCGAAGACGTTTCCGTGGTCATGTGGCCAGAATGACTAAACACCAAGGCACACAGAACGCTGTTACCTTCCCACCGAAGTGGTACCTATTTATCTACTTGCAATTTCTTGCTTTCAAACTGCTAGGTTGGCAGGAGCTGGAACTAGAGACGGGAGCTCACTCCGTCATGCAGCACTCTTGGGTCTCGAACTGCTGAACTACTGACCTTCCACAGGCTGCAGTTCAGCGTCTTAACCACTTGAGCCACCGCAGCTCCTTGAGCCACCGCAGCTCCATAAAGTTCTACAAAAATGCAATACAACATCTATTTTAATGTTTCACAAGTTAAAATGTATCAAAGTTCCAATATTCATGACCTGAAAGGCGTTTTTTCTACATTTTTTCACCCCTTTCTCCCAACTTTGCAGTGCCCCCTTTGGCCCTGGTGCCCTGAGCACGTGCTTCGTCTGCTTAATGGTTAATCTGCCACTGCTACTAGCCATGATGACTACTGGGAGCCTCCATATACAGAAGACGCTACTGGAGTCAAATCTAGTTGTTCTACTGCAGGCCAACATGGTTACCTTGTGAAACTATTATTAACAGGTGATTGTGGGAGCATAACAAGCAAGCAGACTTATTTAGGGATGGGCACGAACCGGGAAAATAGAGGTTCATCCCTGTTTGTGGGGGTCTCACGAATCGCGAACCTTCACGCTTGCCCAACTGGTTCATGGTTCGTGAGGTTCGTGGCATGGTAGAATGTTCCCTGAGGGCTAGAGATGCCAAACTGACAGTGGTTCTCCAGCTGACTCTCCTCTACCTGCCCGCCAAGTTTGGTGAAGATTGGATTTAGGGGGTTTGAGTTACAGCCCCCCAAAGCAGGTGCCCCCAGGAAAGTGCTCTCTGGTGAAATCATAGCAGCCACAGGTTTGTGGTTCATGAGCTCTGGTTCGTGCATTCGTGTCTCTGACAAACCTCCCATAAACCACTATGTTTTTTGCAGAGGTTCATGCAGTTCATGGTGGCAGTTTGTGGGCCAGACACGCTGGTGCCCATCAATTAATTGTCAAAGCGACAGGGGGATGGACTTCTGCAGCCCTTCTGCAGCCCTGGAAACACCAGTAGTGACCCTCCAAAGCTTGACAGGCAGCTCTGGCTGCCAATCAGAGAACTCCCATTCTGCTCTATGGGAGCAGAAGGGATTTAACCGTTAGAGAGACGCAGACTGAGAGGGAAGGGAATGAATCTGGAAGTCATTCCAAATCCTCAGTACTGTGAACAGGGTGCTCAGGGCTCTGACCCACTACCTGTCCCTTTGCTACAACTAGGCAGAGGGGCTCAGTTACTGGGTGCCTTGGCTGAGGTCCCACACAGTCCCTCTCAGTGGGGTTTTGGACCCCTCTCCCTGGCTGGGGTGGAGTTTGGTGGGCTCAGGGCTCTGATCCACCACCTGTCCCTCTGCTACAGCCAGGAAGAGGGGTTCAGCTATTGGGGTGCCTTGGGTGAGGCCCCACACTCAATTGTCAACACCCTTCTATTCCATGAGGGTCAGAATTGGGGACAGGGGTGTCATGGGGGAAGGGGTCCACCACCCCCATCCCACAGCCCCCCCCTGTGGAACAAGCCCATCCTGCCAGCCTACTGGTGCCCAGCTGTACTGGGGTGTCAGCAGGGGGCTCAGAGGCAGAGCCTCTTTCCACAGATGTGTCCTTGGGGATGGACTTGGAGGCAGAGGAGGAATCTGGTGAATTGAGGGGGATGGGGAAGCATCTAGCCCCTCCACATCCCAACTCCTTGGGGCTACTCCCACCTCCAGTCCACCCTCTTCCTGTCTGTCCCAGCACCAGACCGCAATGGCTAGGCTACCCCAATTTTGTTATTATTAATAAAACTTTTATTAATAGGATATATTAACACGTTCCATATCTCAAAATACTTTTGAATACATCCTTTTCAATTACCCCCTTCCCCCCGGCTTCCAGCGATGTTCCACCCCGCTTATTGTTTCATTCAATATTCAGCAACAATAAAAACTTATCCCATATTAAATTCTTATTTTAAAACATATTGATACATATAATCTAACCCTTAGGTAACACTTTAACTATTTGTCAATCATTACTTTCTTTTTTCTATTCTTAATAGTTATCAAAGCAGAGTAACTTATTTCTTACATCCCAATTCATTTCAAGATAGTCTTTAAACTCTTTCCATTCCATAAAAAATTCTTCATCTTCTTTACCATTAAGCTAATGATTAAATACCTGAAAGAGAAATATGGAGGACAAACTATCAGTAAGATTTATTACTCGAAGGCTCAGATCTGTGATTTTAAAGTGAAAGAGAGTGACACTTTGAGCAATTAAGGAAACTAATGGGAATTTACAACCAGCTGAAGGAACTGGGAAAGCTGCCTGATGAGATAGACATGATAGCTGCAATACTTCGAGATCTCCCAGGAAGTTACAAAGGTCTGGCTATGACTCTAAGGCACCAAAAGGCTCTATCACTTGAAAACTTATTGATGGTTTTAAAGGAAGAATATGACTCGAGAACCAGCCAGGATGTTTTGTCTAATGAGATGTCTGTTTTGAGTTTGAAGCATGGGCGCAGATTTAAAAGGAAAAGAAAATTGAATGTTTCATATGTAGTGGAAGCCATACAGTCAGAGAACAGTCCACCAGGATGCATGCTCAAACTAAGAGAGACACCCAGTGGAAGAGGAAATCATAGCAGAGGCTTTAAACCACAGACAAAGGGAAATGGAAATTTCCATGCCAACAGCAGAGGTTATGCTTTTAGAATTTGTAATGATGATAATAATTATAAGAAAATATTTTTAGTAGACTCTAGATCCTGCATGCACATTTGTAAATATGAGGACTTGTTTTGTGAGCTTGATACTAACAATAGACCAGAAATGTTTCAAGGCAACAAGGAATTGCTCAATGTTAAAGGCATTGGAACAGTGCCAATCAAACTCCTCACTACAAGTGGAGAAGTGATGGACGTTACATGTGGCTCATGTTCCTGAAGCAGCTGATAATTTGATTTCAACCAAAAGACTTATGGACAGTGAGCATACTGTGTTGCTTAAGAGAAAGAAAGGAAGTAAGATCGTTGCTGAAATGTCTGGACTTGAATTTGAAGTAGAGGAGAGAAATGGGTTTCATTATCTTGTGGATATTACTGAAGAATCTGAAATTGTTGATGCTGATGAGAGACAAGTTTATCAAACTGGCAATGGCTCTTGTAATAATCAGAATTGCTTGTATGCATGGCATTTAAAGTCTGTGCATCGGAGTATGCAGAGTGTTGAAAGTTTGTTGAAAGAATGTGGAATTCCTGTTGTGAGTTGTGACAAGACAAAGGAGAGATGTGACATGTGTCTCAAAGCGAAAGGAACTGCCCCAAAGTATAGTGGGAAGTCCACTGCTCACAATGAAAAGTTTCTTGAGACTGTGTATAGTGATCTTGTTGGTCTGCTAGTGCCATCCTGTGTCAGGAACAAATATTTTGTGACTTTTACTGAGAGTAAAACAAAATATACTTTTGTGTAAGAGCAAAGATGAGATACTGAATAAATTCAAATGGTATGTGGCCACAATTAAAAACAAGTTTGGCCAAGCACCTCAAAGCTTATGCACTGATGGAGGCAGAGAATATTGCAACGCAGAATTTAGAAGGTTTCTGGAACTTAAGGGATTGAACACACGGTGTCTATCCCACACTCACCTCAACAAAATGGATCTTCTGAGAGGCTAAATAGAACAATCCAGGAAATGTGTAGGGCTATCCTAGTGCATTCTGGACTACCAAATACCCTATGGGGTGAAGCTGTGAACACAAAACTGTACCTACACAATAGAGTACCATCAAAGATTACTGGAACCACTCCTTTTGAGGCCTGGTTTGGAAAGAGGCCTGGACTAAAGCACATCAAAGCTTTTGGTTCTGAAGGGTATGCTCACATACCAAAGGAGAAAAGGGGAAAACTTGACCCCAGAACTGAAATTGAACTTGTAGTAGGGTACCCTGTTGGTGGAAAGGGATACAGGATATACAACCCCCAAAACCACACAGTTGGGAATGCCATGTTGTGTTTGTTGATGAAAGTGATTTGCCAAGTGTTTCCAGTGTAACTGATCCATAGAGGTCTGGGGCTGCTCCTGAAGAGTTGGTTGCATGGTTACCTGTGGTGACCACTGGGGAACTGGCAGGTCTACCTTCTGAAAAAACTACCAGAATAGAAGGGGAAGAGGGAACCGCCCCAGAGGAGGCAGCAGAACCCACGACAGAACCCACAACCAGTGTGAGACGATCAGAAAGAAGCACTAAAGGGCAACCACCAAAGAAATATGGATTTTGTGAAACTGTACAATCAGCAAAAGAACCTAAGAACTGGAAAGAAATATGCAACTTACCTGTGAATGAAAGAGATAGATGGATTGAAGCAATGGAACAGGAAATACTATCCATATATGAGAAAGAAGCATGAATTCTTACTAAGCTACCTCAAGGCAGAAAGCCTGTTGAAAGCAAATGGGTATTCAAAATCAAGCATAAAGATGATGGGACTATAGAGCTATACAAAGTACCTAACTACTTTGAAACTTTTGCTCCAGTTACCGACCAAGCAACATTCAGAACACTTCTTAGTGTTGCAGTATCAAGAGACATGATTGTAGAGCATCTCGACATAAAGACTGCATTTCTCAATGGAGAACTATCTGAAGAAATATATATGGAACAAACTGAAGGTTTTAAAGTCAAAGGACAAGAGGATTATGTTTACAGACTGAACAAAGGATTCTATGGGCTAAAACAAGGAGCAAAGGCCTGGTATGGCGAAATTACTGGACTACTGCAGAAGCAAGGATTTGGGCAAGGGAAAGCTGAACCTTGCCTGTACACTAGAATTAAAAATGGATGATATCAGTATGTTCTTGTTTACGTTGACGACTTGATTGTGTCATGTCAAAACAGAGAGGATATTAAAGACATAGCTGATGCACAGAACAAGGAAGTGGAAGTCAAACAGCTAGGAGATGTAAAGCACTACCTCGGAATGCAAATCGAGAGACTCGAGGATGGAACCTTTCTTCTATGCCAGAAACGAAAGATTATGGACTTTAGAGAATCTTTCAGTATGAAAAACTGCAAAGCATCATCCATACCACTGGTACCTGGATATCTAAAGGAAAGGGATGGAAGACCTCTTAAAGACATTGGAGAATATAGAGAAGCAGTTGGAAAACTTCTCTACCTGAGCAAAACCACGAGGCCAGATATCACAGCAACTGTAGGCATCTTATGCAGAAAAGTGAGTTTGTTATTTTGTACGTTTCCTGTGTACCTTTTTAGAAGAAAGAAATGTTTCCTCTCCAGTGAAGCAAAGATCCATTGCAAACTTTGAGTATTTAAATATTTTTGACTATTTTCCCAACAGAACC
Source organism: Gekko gecko (assembly GCA_029375565.1). Classification (NCBI taxonomy): domain Eukaryota; kingdom Metazoa; phylum Chordata; class Lepidosauria; order Squamata; family Gekkonidae; genus Gekko; species Gekko gecko. The sequence goes on from JAPDNY010000002.1 coordinate 294,806,698, forward strand.
AAGATTTACCTCATAGCGCAGCACTCACCTCATGAACCAAGATCTACCACATTGCACGAGATCTACCTCATGGACCAAGATCTACCTCATAGCACAACACTGACCTCATGGACCAACATCCACCTGTGCAAACCTCTACTTCATCAAACATTCATCCATACAAGTGAGCTCGTTTGACTGCACCCAAGATCTCCCCATCTACAACAACACTCTCGACAATTATGAGGCAGGTGGTTGACTGTCTCCTAGGCCTGAGGAGAAGGGTTCACCACCCCCAGAATCCATCTTCACAACTGGGTGACCACCTCCAAGGCCTAAGGGGAAGTGTGCCAGGCCACACTCCCAAACCTTGTCACCAGGGGGAGGTGGGTGGGTGACTGCCTCCTGAGCCTGAGGGGAAGGGTTGGCCAGTGGGCAACCCCCCAGAATCCATGTCCACAGCTGGGAGACCACCTTCCAGGCATGATGGGGAGTGTGGCAGGCCACCCCTCAAAACCCTGTCACTAGGGCTGTGAATTCCCCAGAGAGCAGTTTCCTGAGGGCACCACCACCCCTTTTGCACTTTGGACCCTAGATTCTTCGACTTCTGTGCCTCTGGGCACCCACCTGTCAGGCTTGGCATCATCAGCTGCCCTTGCTGCACCTGCCCATTGACTTGGTTTTCCTACTTGCTAGCCCCTCCTGCACTAGACCTCCCCCCCTTTTGTAGAGGGGCATCCCGAGAAAGTCCACTGAGTTTGGTGCCTCTAGCTTGCAGGGGGCCTGTTTGACATACTCCTGGACCTGTGGCTGCTATGTTTTCACCAGAGAGCACTTTCTGGGGGCACCTGCTTTTTGGGCCTGTAATTTGACCTCCCCCCAAATCCAATCTTCACCAAACTTGCAAGGCAGGTAGAGGAGAGTCAGCTGGAGAATCACGGTGAGTTTGGCATCTCTAGCCCACAGGGAACATTCTCCCATACCATGAACCTCACAGACCATGAACTAGTCCAGTAAACGTGAAGGTTCATGGTTCGTGAGACATCACAAACAGGGATGAACCTCTATTTTCCAAGTTCACGACCATCCCTACGATAAGAAACCTGTTTGTTATGCTTTCATAATCACTCGTTAAAAATAGTTTCACAGGGTAACCGTGTTGGCCTGCAGTAGAACAACTAGATTTGACTCCAGTATCATCTTCTGTATATGGAGGCTCCCAGTAGTCATCATGGCTAGTAGCCGTTGATGATCTACACCTCCATGAACCTAAGGCCTTTCTAAAGCTATCTATGACCACGGCCGTGACTACCTCCACTGGCAGTGAATCCCACCGTTTCATTACTCATTCAGTGAAGAAATACAGAGCCAGCATCCGGTAATGTACATAATTCCTGTGAGTCCCACCTGCTGTTGCTGTCCAGAAAGACGTAAATCTTCCGTCCTTATCAGCTGCCTGTGAGAACTGGACTGCTCTTTCCCAGCTGTTGGGAGATAAAAGTTGGAAATTCCAACAAACCTTCCTTTCCTGATCAGAGGTCTTGGCTATAAAAGACACCAGGGGCTTATCCACTGCCGGCAGCATCACACACAAAACTGCAGTGATGAAGGTTCTGGGCATCGCTCTCCTCTTCCTGCTCATTGCAGCGAATGAAGCCAAAGTCTTTGACAAATGCGAACTGGCTAGGCTCCTGAAAAAACATGGACTGGATGGATATGAAGGATACGCCCTGGCCAACTGTGAGTTGGTTCTCCCCCTCTTCCTCCCTCTCTCTTTCCTGCCCCCAGTTCTGAAGAGAAGAATGAGCTCCTACTCTCTGTCAGCTCAGATGCACTTGAAGTGATGGAGCTCCCTAGATCGAGCTCTTCAGATTAGAGAAGATCAATGATAACACTGCATGTTGTGATCTAGGTCTGGAGACGTTTCTTTGTTGGTGGGCTATGTGTCAAACCTGAGTCCTTGTTTGCCATGGATTTCATATGTTCTGTTTTCTCTGCCTGTACTGTACCTTTGTAGTTTTGTTCTTTTGTGTTGGGGAGATTGGGGGGGCAGACTATGTGTGGGTCTGTGTGAATGGCTATGACTGCTTTGCCGCACTGATTTGCAGCTGTTTTCCAAGTGGGCCTCCTGGCACTGGGAAGAATGTACAACGACTTTGATCCCCAGCCTCCGCTAGCTGGCTTGTAGCAGATAATGTAACTGTAGTTTTGCAGGTGGGGGGAGGAGAGCTAATGGAGTGTGCTAGGTTTAGGAGGGCTTTATGAATTGATTGATTGGACTAGTTACTGAGAGGAACTTGTTTGAATAATGTATAAAGTCAGAACTGGCACCCAGAAAGTCAGTTCTGACACAGATTGGTCTTAGCTTGATACATCCTCATCTCTCAATAAGCGAATCACTGTAAAGAGAGTGTTCTTGAGAGCAAGTTTGTTCAAGAGTCTGACATAGTGTCAGAAATCCTTCACTACCTCGACCTATCACACCACCGCTGTGAGGAGCGAAGAAGGCAAGGACCATGGGACCTGGATTGAAACTCAAACTGACAACCTGGCCCAAGAACCTCCCATCCCAATGGACGGGAAACCTCAAGGCAAGGGGGCAAGACCGATGGAGGAGTGACCTGCACAACTAAGATGGGACGATCCTTACTCATCGGTGACCCCCGACCCTAGAGCTCGGTGGAGTCAGCAGGAGGCCGACTGTAGATGGGTCTCAAGAACATTGCATGATGACCCCGACCACCTTTGGGTGGCCGGGATGCTAGCCGAAGAAGCTGAGATCGAGTGGGTCTGGCAGGAATTCCGGAGTGAACTAGACAAACTGCGGCGGGATACCAGAAGCAGCCCTGGTGAACCTCCCGGCCGCCATCCAGGAGGCTTTGCAGGAGGAGCTCCAAGCCTGGGGAGGTGGACCCATCCATCATGTCCCCGCGGGCCCAGTAGACCCACCAGGACTGCAGCTGCAGAAGTTCCTGAGGGAATGGGGCCACACCTTTGCCTCAGATGAGCACTGTGTGGATTTTGTGGGGTCTTGGCTGCAGGATCATGGTAGCAGACCTGGTTTGTAAGACTGTACCACCCAGGTGAGGGGGGCTGTGGCGGTGAGACATGGATGCCTTCATGTAGGCCAGGCTCAGCGGATCAATGTGAAGCTGCCCAGGAGCTGAGGATGTGGCAACGGATCTGCCTCTGAGGACTGAAGCAGGGCAACCACTCCATCTGTGAGTTTTCAGATGAATTCAAGACACATGCAGCTAAGAGCCCCGGTGATAGCAAAGAAAGAGGGCTGCATGGAGTTTCACTGAGCAGAGGCCTCAATCATTCCATCCTGGATAAGGCACTAGCCCAAGACAACCCCCAAGCCATCCAAAGCTTTCCAGTTGGGAGAGTGGGAGGAGCTGGAAGGTGTTTCACCCAGCAAGGAGGAGCTGCAACAGCCGGTGGGAAAAGGCTGGGACCTGCTGTGAAGAGGGCTAAGTGGCAGGTCCAAAAATCTCCATGCCAGAATTGGTGAGATCCACTTCCTCCAATTTTACATGACTATGACTGTAGTCAACCCCACCCTGGGCACACACATCAGGGTGCAGGTTCTCATTGACTCGTGGTGCACCTGGGACATAATTAGCCCAGCCCTGGTGATGGGGCTGGGAGCTAAGGTGCATGAACTAGAAGAACCCTTGGTCTTTTCCCAAATGGATGGGATGCCAATGCTCCTGCCTGTAGGGGCACCTGCAGTTGCCTGTAGGTGTGGGCTCCCACTGAGAACTGTGGTCCTTTGTCATAAACCCTTCGGCCAAGTTCCTGATGGTTTTGGGGAGCCCTTGGCTCTGGGCCCAGAATCCCTATGTCCACTGAAGTGTGGGAGCCCTGTGGTTTCTGCACCCCCACTGCAAAGAGCATAACTGGAACCCGAGTGGGGGGAGGTGGTGTGGCTGGTGCCAGAGTAGCTCTGCCTGGCCTGAGAGGAGTTAAACAGCATTCCCCCAGAATACAGAGACTTGGCCAAGGTATCTGAGGAGGGGGAAGTGGATGAACTTCCCCCTCACTGAAAGACTGACTGGGCTATTGAAATTCTACCAGGTCACAAAATGCCTAAGGGGAAGCTGTATTCCATGAGCCAGACTGAGAAGAAAGAGTTGTGAAAGTTCATTGATAAAAACTTGGCCTGGGGGTTCATCTGGTCAGCAGTTTCCCCTTCCACCACCCCAGTGCTGTTCCACAAAAAGGAAGATGGGGGTTGAGACTGTGCACAGACTATCGGGGCCTGAATGCTGTGTCAATATCTAAAGCCTACCTCCTCCCAGTGATGAAGGACTTGCTGGCAGAGACCACTCGGGGCTGGATTTTCACTAAACTGGACCTGAGGGATGCGTACTTTTGGGTGCACGTCCGGAAGGGGGACAAACATAAGACTGCCTTTAACACCCCATGAGGCCAGTTTGAATACCAGGTGATGCCGTTTGGGCTGGTGGGGCCCCCGGGGGTGTTCATGAACTTGATCAATGAAGTGCTACACAAATATTTATTCAAGGGGGTCCTGGTTTAGCTTGATGATATTTTGACTTATTCAAAAGATAAGGACTCACACATGCAGTTAGTTAGGGACGTGCTGAAGGCCCTCTGTAAGAATCGACTGTTTGCAAAACCATCAAAGTGTGAGTTCCATAAGGAGGAGCTGGACTTTGTAGGTTACTGGATATCTGGAAAAGGACTGGGCATGGACCCCTGCAAAATTCAGAATGTATTGGGGTGGGACCCCCCTCAAACAAGGAGGCAGTTACAATCACTCCTCAGGTTCACCAGTTTCTACCAGCTGTTCATCCCAAATTTTGCCCAGGTGGTCCTGCCCCTTACTGATCTATTGAAAGCTAAGGGGAAGGGGCCAGAGAGCCACAAGCCAAGTTACAAGTTGTTGTGGACCCCAGAGTGCCAACAGGCTTTTGACAGACTGAAGGCTCTATTCACCTCTGAGCCAATTCTAAGTTGTCTGGATGAAAATAAGCCCTTTGTGGTACAAGTGGATGCCTCTGATGTGGCAATGGGGGGACGATTTTGCAAAGGGGGGAGAACTTGCAACCCCTTGCATATATGTTGAGAAAATTCACTGAGACTAAGAGGAATTGGGCAGTATGGGATAAGGAAGCCACTGCCATTAAATTGGCTCTAACCACTTGGAGACATTGGTTAGAGGAAGCCAGGGTGCCATTCGAGGTATGGACTGATCATAAGAACTTGGAGGCGTTATGCACCCCTAGGCGCCTAAATGCTAAACAATTACATTGTGCAGAGTTTTTCTCTAAGTTTCAGTTTACCCTCCAGCACCTCCTGGGGAAGTCTAACTTTCTTGCTGATGCACTCTCACATCTTTCCCAGCATGCCAGTTGGCGGGAGGAAGTAACTGATTCAATTTTATCCCAGCCCAATTGGGAGGGCAGTTCTCATACAAAGTCAAGCTAAGGCAAAAGGGCCCCTCAGCGTCAAGCCCTGGGTAGAGAAGTTCAAAACTGCCTTCACTGATAGTGATAAAGAGGAGGTTGAGAGGGAGGGCACTCTCACCTGGGGGAGAATGGAGGCTGGTATCAGCAACAGAAACTATTCATGCTCCAGACCTTGCGCGGGGAAAATTTGCAATTGGGACATGACAATACACTGGCTGGGCATTTTGGGTTCCTGAAGACTTTGCACTTTCTACAGAGACATTTCTTCTTAAAAAATCTGCTTGATGGGGAAATGGCAAAGCCCCCAGAAGGACGTGGTCTGTCATTTCTATGGATTTTATAACAGACCTGCCACCCAGCAAGAGGAACACTGTGATTTGGGTGGTGGTGGATCTCTTCTCTAAGTAAGCACATTTCATCCCCTGCAAGCAACTGCCCTCAGCTAAGAAACTGGCGCAGTTGTTCATGCAGTATGTTGTGAGACTACATTCTGAGCCCTGGAAGATCATATCTGACTGGGGCTCCCAATTTGTGGTGGTGTTTTGGAAAGAGTTGCTGAAGCTGTTGCGGGTTGAGCAAGGACTCAGTAGTGCATACCACCCAGAGACTGATGGTCAGATGGAGAGAACCAATCAGGTTCTTGGGCAATTCCTGATATGTTTCATTAATTACCAACAGGATAATTGGATGGACTTTCTCCCCTATGCAGAATGAAGTTAAAATAATTTGGTTCACAGCGCCACCGAGGTCACTCCCTTCAAGGTGGTACACGGCTATGAGAGGGCCCCCCTCACCATCATTGCAGCAGAACATGCTGGGATGAGGGACTTAGAAATCTGGTGTTCAGAGCTGGCTCATAAATGGACTTTAATTGAACAGTCTTTGATCAAGGCAAAAGAGGACTGTAAGGCTCAAGCCGATAGGGGCCAGGCACCTGAGTGGGAGATACACCCTGGGGACTTTGTGTATATTTCTACCAAAAATCTCAAAGGACTACAACCGGGGGCAACACTAGGTTGTAAATATGTGGGGCCTTTTAAAATTGTGAGAGTGATTAACAAAGTAGCTGTTGAACTGGTATTGCCTAAGAATTTATGACACGTCCACCCTGTTTTCCATTTTAGTCTGCTGAATAAGCATCCTGGACCCTTGAAGTGGACCCCTGATTGTGGATGGGGAACTCCACTAAGAGGTGGAGGAGACCTTGGACCCTAAAATCAAATGAGGCCACCTGTAGAATCTCATTGAATGGCGAGAATTTGACCCTAGTCATAATGAATGGGTGTGAAGTGATCATGTCAAAGCCCGCAAGCTGATTTGCATCTTTCATAGAGCTCACCCTCACAAGTTGGATTTTTTTTTTTGAGGGATCTTGGGGGGGGGCAGACTGTCAAACTCGAGTCCTCATTTGCCACGGATTTCATATGTTCTATTTTCACTGCCTGTACTGTCCTTTTGTGGCTTTGTACCTTGACTATCAGCCTCCATTAGCTGGCCTCTAGCAGATAATGTAACTGTAGGTTCACAGGCAGTGGGGGGAATAGAGCACACTAAGTTTAGGCGGGCTGTATGGATGGATTGATTGGACCGGTTTCTGGGGGGAGCTTGTGTGAATCATGTATAAAGTCAGAACTGGTGCCCCAAAAGTCAGTTCTGACACAGATTGGTCTTATCTTGATACATCCTAATCTCTCAATAAACAAAACACTGCAAAGACAGTGTTGTTGAGAGGAAGTCTGTTCAAGAGTCTGACAGTATGTTTTCATGGGCATCCACCAAACTTTCTGTAAGGTAGATGGAGTAAATCAGGAAAAGGAAGATGTTTAAAGATCCTTCAAGAGAGGAACAGTTGAATCACTGAGAAGAGGCACAGATGTCTCCCAGTGTGACGGTGTCTCCTACTCTAAGTTACACAATGTTATGTTATGGAAGACAACAAGGTATGCACTGGTACGCTCCAAAATGAAGGGAAGGGTAGGAAACAGGGAGGAAGCCATTTGATGGCTGACTGTTGAATTTGTAAATGTCTGCACAGTCTTAAGGTTGCTGAAGTGCCAAACAAGGAGCATTCTAAATTGTTACTGGGGGGGGGAATGGAGATAAGAAGCAGAAGGGATGATAAAAGACAAGGCTAGACTGATAACTGTTAGTGATTCCTCTTTCAATTCTAAATGCAAATTTATAGGCATTCTGCAAAGGGATAGCTGTAGAATGTTTTAAGGGTTGAAGGGTATAATTTAGCTAATAATAACCAAAGAAGGAATAGAACCAAGTTTGAGTCCAGGGGCACCTTTAAGACCAGCAAAGTTCTATTCAAGGTGTAAGCTTTCATGTGCGAGCACGCTTCTTAAGCTTATACCCTGAAAATTTTTTGTTGGCCTTAAAGGTGCCACTGGACTCAAACGTACTTCTGCTGCTTCAGATCAGCACGGCTAACCTACCTGAATCTATCCTCAAAGGAGGAACGCTTGTAATGTTTTTCTATTTCATAGCTCTAAAAGAAGTGCAAACACTGTATTGTATGGAAATGGCAGGATTCCCCCACCACCCACAGTAACCCCTCCGTTATTGCCTTTTCTCCGATCTCTTTGTGCCAGGGGTCTGCTTGGCTTACTATGAGAGCAGTTACAACAGCCGACTTGTCGGGCCGAAAAACAGCAATGGCAGCCGGGACTACGGGATTTTCCAGATAAACAGCCGCTGGTGGTGTTCCAATGGCCAAGGCACAACGAACAATGGCTGCAAGAAATCCTGCAGCAGTAAGTTCTGCTTCTTAGCACTTGTGAGATCAGTAGCCTTTCATGACCCCTGAATAGGGAAGTGGCTGTTCAGGCTGGTAACGTCCAGAACTGTGTTGAATCTTCGGCCCTTAACATCTTGAAGAAGAAAATTACAGTTGGCCCTGGTGAAGAATATTTCCTGAAACACCAGTTAACTCTAAGAACGTTCACTTTATTATAGTCCTTTATAGTCCTTTCCTTTTGCTCTACCTCCTATTTCTTCTGCATTGTCCCTTTCCTTCTTATTTATTCATTTAGAAACCTTATTTGCTGCCCCTCCAGAGATCTGCTTGAAGGGGCAAAAACAAACTAGTCCTTCGACTCAAGAGAAGCCAGTATTGCCATAGATACTTCCAAGATCCATCTCATTGGCAGTGTCCAGCAGACTGCTGATCATATGATGAATGGAACAATGACATAGTACTATATGAGGAATCAGATTGGTCTACATGTGGATATTACTAAAGGGCAAAGGAAGTCAATTCAAAGGGAGGGCACTATTCCCCGAGGAAGTGGTCCCTGTCAAAGCGATCCTGGTCAAACTAATAAAAGGACCTTTCATCGATGTCAAAAAATGTTCAGGGATATTATGGATACATTGGGGAGATCCCTAATATAATACAAGCTTTCAGCCATTGTTCAGGAAGATACAAACTCCCAGTGAACTAAGAATATGTTAGTCCTTAGAAGGGCTCTTTTTGTAGAAAAAGCCCAGCAGGAACTCATTAGCATAACAGGCCACACCCAGCAGCAGAAACTCATTAGCATATTAGGCCACACCCCTGACAGCACAGCTCATTAGCATATTAGGCCAAACCCCCATGTTACCAGAAATGTCGTCATCCAGCCACACCCACCTTTTTCTGTTTACCTTGTTTGTTGTCCAAACCCAGGGCTTTTTTGTAGCAGGAACTGCTTTGCATGTTAGGCCGCACACCCCTAATGTATCCAATCCTAATGAGTTTCTGCTGTTGGGTGTGGCCTGTTATGCTAATGAGTTCCTGCTGGGCGTGGCCAACTTGGGAGCCATCCGGAACTCCATTCTTGTGCGTTCCTGCCCAAAAATAGCCCTGGTCCTTAGGACGCAGGCTAGATACAACTGCTTATGACTTAAAAAAAAAGATCATGTTAGATCAAGAGTGTGACATGTCCAGTATACTACAGCCCAATTTTTTTAAGATTCTGTAAATATGCACTATGTCCACATGCAGATATAACCAGGAAAGGATAAATCTGGAAATGGGATGGGTAAATCTAGAAATTCTGGAGATTTGGGGCTTCTTTTAAGGCACTGATCAAACATTATAGATTGGCCTTGGTGAGCTCCTGCCAGCGAAGGAAGAACTTATGTCCACCAAGGGCCAAACAAGTCTTCCATAGGGAATGTAAATGCTTAAAGTATAAATTAGGAATGTCCAGCAGACGAGTAAACACTGCATTCATCAGCGAAACTGTGTCTACTAACAAGTAGGGAAGACCTGAATATCCAAGTTATTTGGGTGTGTTGATGTCCAATATGGATGAAATGTTGTCTATTTGATGTCCCCCACCCAGCCGCCTCTGGGAACTTCCCAAGTAGGGTACGCAAGTCACAACAGCCTTCTGCTACTGTTCATTCTCAACATTTCTGCCTCTGAAATCCATCCAGCTTTTATGGCTTATCGGTTTTAGAAACTGAGCTGATAGATGCCACCATATCTTGTGATGGCTGTGACTTGCAGCGTTTGAGGTGTGATGGGAGCAAAAAAAATCCCTCCTGCCGTCCACCTCGGTAATCTGTCAGCCTTAAATTTCATCATGAGACATGGACTTAGATTAAAAAGTCAACAACTGATTCCCTTTTGCACCCCTCCGCATTCAATCTTCTTTTTCTTTCTTTCTGATGTGTCTCATCAGGTTACACTAATGATGACATCACTGACGATATTGAATGTGCCAAAAGAATTGTCCGTGACCCCAACAAGATGAATGCTTGGTAAGTCGGCCTGTCCTCCTCAGCATCTCCATCGTTGTCAATTCCACCAGCTACCACGGATCCCCAAAATGGGCACCCAAGAGCTGTTGTTCCTACCAGCCATCATGCATCATAAACCAACCATCTTGCTACAGAAATCCCTAGAGCAGGGGTGCTGAACTCATTTGTTACGAGGGCCGGATCTGACATAAATGAGACCTTGTTGGGCCGGCCCACGTGTGTCATAAAATGTAATGCCAGGCAGTGGAGATATAAACTTTATAAAGGACACAAACACAAAGATTTTTTTAACTTAAAATAAAAACATCCTTAAAACATTAGCTCTGTAAGCTGCAAACCTACTCTTTTGATCTTTTGACATTCACCACAGAAATCTCATGCTCAGAGTTCTGAGTCTAGGACCCTGGGGAAAACATGATATGGCTGAGTGATTAAGAGAGTCTGGCGAAGCAAGCGATGATGCAGCAGCAGCAGCAGAACTGGAAGCAGGAGACGGCCAGTTCCACCGCGGGCCTGATAGAAGCCCTCCGGGGGCCTGATCCAGCCCCTAGGCCGCATGTTTGACACCCCTGACCTAGAGAGTTCATCCTCTCTAAACTAGACAATCCCCCAAACGGTGCTCCCACTAAAATTGAAGGACTGCTCTTATATCTTCCAAGGAACATTGCTGTTCCCCCTCTTTGGAGATGGTTAATTTCCTCCATTTAAAACGGATGTATAAGACAAATATTTACACTGTTCACCTACAGGAATCTTAGGCCGTGCAGCCGACACCATAACAGTGCTGCTCGGAGGAAATGATGCATCCTTACAACTCATCAGCTATAGTGAAAGGCTGGCCCTGGTCCGTGCAGTCCAAAGAGCAACCGCCAAATGCCCCGAGCAGATACCTTGGCACGTTCGACTAGACATGCAGCAAGGCAGTGCCTTGGCCGTGGAGGTCTTTTTGTAAGAGAAGAAGAGGGGCTGTGGCTCAACAGAAGAGCCTCTGCTTTGCATGTCAAAAGTTCCCGAGTTTGATTGGGAAGGACTGGGCAGTAGGTGATGGGAAAGGCCTCCTTGCCTGTAACCCTGGAGAGCTGCTCCCAGTCCGAGTAGCCTACTATGACCCTGATGGACCAATGGTCTGATTCAGTATTACGTAGAGGTGTGTGTGTTCCACGTGTGGAGGCAGACCCGCCTCCCAAGCCACCCTTCAGGGCTGCTGCCTTTGGTCCTCCCAGGCCCCAGCTCACACACCTGGCAGGGGGAGGTGGGGCTGAGAGACTGGACTGATGGAGCCAGTGCTGCTCCCACCAGTCTCCTCTCAGCAGTAGCACATTGCTAGAGCGCATGGTTCACATGCAGAAGTTCTCGAGCGCGGTCCCCAGTAAAAATGATCTCAAGCCGTCGGGTTGCGGGAGACCTTTTCTGACCCTGGTTGCTTTCTTTCTCTTTCCAATATTCAGGTACGGCTGGAAGAACAACTGCAAAGGAAAAAACCTCTCCAAATGGGTCTCCGGCTGTGGAGTCTGAATTTCCTCCCCTGAATAAAAATCTTTATCATTGCAATCTGTCTTTCACTGCTGTTTTTGTTCCTTTGCTGAGTGTCTCCCCCCACCCCCCCCGTAAATGTGCTAAATGCTCTTCCTGTTCCAAGCAGCTACAGACTGTAAGTGGAGGCTCACCTGACAGGTTCTTCCTTCTTACCAAAGAAAGGAACAAAGGAAAAGGAGGAAATCCCCACCCATGGAGACAGGGAGACAGGCTAGAATCCTTCTTCTTCTCCCTTGCTTCTGTAGTCTTCTGGAGGAATCTCAGTGGGCGAGATTCCAGGCCGGGGTGTCCAACCTTCTTGAGCCTGTGGGGACCTTTGGAATTGTGGCACATGGCAGGGGGTACAGTCACAAAATGGCTGCTGCAGGAGGCAGAGCCGACCATAAGATGTTAGGGAGCCAAGGTTATACGTAGCTCTAGTAGTACCTCTTGCTTTTCAGGCAGAAGCTCCTCTTGACAGGATGCCTTGCAATCTGCACAGCCAATCAGAAGTGCTGCCTGGCAAAAGCCCCACCTAGCCCCTCCCATTTTCTAACAGCCCTCGGCAGGCACCAGGAAAGGGGTTGGTGGGTGCCATGGCTTCTACAGGCACCACATTGGAAAACCCGTATTCTAGGCAGTCCAGGTCACTATCATAAGTTGTGAATAAAATGGTTCTTTAATAACTAAATGTATATTGCGGGAAAACACCAATAGCTGGAAACCAATCAGCAGCCAGAGAGTTACAGGCAGTATTACTAGTTAAATCACCAAAGGGTACATTATGAGCTACTTCCGTGCTGACACAAGAGCCTTTGCATTCTCATCTGAGGAATGGGCGCAAGACTGAGCAACTTTGGCACTGCCTGATAGGGCCTGCCCATGATGTCACAGTGCAACAACCACCCCTTGAAACAAGATCTACCTCGTAGTGCAACACCTACCAAAAGAACCAAGATCTACCTAATAGCGCAACAGCCACCCCACCACATAGACTAACATCAACCTGTGCAAACCCCTTCCTCATCAAACATCCACCTGCACAAGCAAGCTCATTTGACTGCACCCCAAATTTCCCATCTACAACAACACTCTTAACAATGATGAGGCAGGTGGTTGACTGTCTCCCAGGTCTGAGGAGAAGGGTTGGCCACGCCCAGAATCCATCTTCACAACTGGGTGACCACCTCCCAGGCCTGAGGGGAAGTGTGCCAGGGCATCCTCCTAAACCTTGTAACCAGGGGAGGTAGGTGGGTGACCTCCTCCCAAGCCTAAGGGGAAGGGTTGGCTAGCAGCTACCCCCAGAATCCATGTTCACAACAGGGTGACCACCTTCCAGGCATGCAGGGAAGTGTGATGGGCCACCCCCCAGAACTCTGCCACTAGGGCTGCGAATTCCCCAGAGAGCCCTTTCCTGAGGGCACCACCACCCCTTTTGCACTTTGGACCCTAAGAGCATCGACTTCTGTGCCTCTGGGCACCCACCTGCCAGGCTTGGCATCATCAGATGCCCTTGCTGCACCTGCCCATTGACTTCGTTTTCCAACTTGGCACCCCCTCCTGCACTACACCTCCCGCCCTTTTGTACAGGGGCATCCAAAGGAAGTCCACTGTGAGTTTGATGCCTCTAGCTTGCCGGGGGTCTGTTTGACATACTCCTGGACCTGTGGCTGCCATGATTTCACCATGGAGCACTCCCCAAAATCCAACCTTCGACCTCCCTGAAATCCAACCTTCACCAAACTTGGAGGACCGGTAGATGAGAGCCAGCTGGAGAATCATGGTGAGTTTAGCATCTCTAGCCTACAGAGAGCATTCTACCATGCCACAAACTTCCCAAATCACAAAACAGTTCAGTAAATGTGAAGGTTCATGGTTCGTAAGACCCCACGAATTGGGACGAACCTCCATTTCCCCAGTTTGTGCCCATCCCTAGATAAGTCAGCTTGTTTGTTATGCTTCCACAATAATAGTTAATAATAGTTTCAGAGAGTAACTCTGTTGGCATGTACTAGAACAACTGGATTTGACTCCAATAGCATCTTCTGTCTATGGAGGCTCCCATCAGTCATCATGGCTAGCTGACATGGATGAACCACTCCTCCATGAACCTAAGGACTCTCTAAAGCTATCTATGCCCATGGCCATGACTACCTCCACTGGCAGTGAATCCCACCGTTTCATTACTCATTCAGTGAAGAAGCACACAGCCAGCCTCCAGCAGTGTACTTCGTTCCTGTGAGTCCCACCTGCTGTTGCTGCCCAGAAGCATGTAGGTCTTCCCTCCTTATCAGCTGCCTGTGAGAACTGGACTGCTCTTTCCCAGCTGTTGGGGAGATAAAAGCTGGAAATTCTAACAAACCTTCCTTTCATGATCAGAGCTCTGGGCTATAAAAGACAACAGGGACATGATTGAGTGCATGCAACATCTTCCAGGAAGTTGCAATCATGAAGGTACTGGGCCTCGCTCTCCTCTTCCTGCTTGTTGCAGTGAATGAAGCCAAAATCTTTGAAAAATGTGAACTGGCTAGGCTCCTGAAAAAACATGGACTGGATGGATATGCGGGATATGCCCTCGGCAACTGTGAGTTGGTTCTCCCCCTCTTCCTCCCTCTCTCTTTCCTGTCCCCAGTTCTGAAGACAGAATGAGCTCCTACTCTCTGTCAGCTCAGATGCATGAGAAGAGAGAGAGCTAGAGGAGATCAATGACAGCACCGCACATTGTGATCTAGGTCTGGAGATGTGTCTTTGTTGATGGGCTATGTTTTCATGGGGGGGGGTTCCACCAAACTTTCCATAAGGTAGATGGAGTAAATCAAGAGAAAGAAGCTGTTTAAAGATCCTTCAAGAGAGAAACACTTGAATACTAACAAGAAGCACAGATGTCTCCCAGTGTGACTGTGTCACCTACTGTAGGTTACATAAATTGTATTAAGGAAGATGGCAAAGTATGCAGTGGTATGCCCCAGGATGAAAGGAAGATTAGGAAACAGGAAGGAAGCCATTTGACCCTTGACTGTTGAATTTGTAAATTTCTGCACAGTAGGGTGGCTGAAGTGCCAGACAAGAAGCATTATAATTTGTTGTTACTGGGGAAAAAAATAGAGATCAGAAGTAAATAGGGATGATAAAAGATAAGTGCTAGACAAATAACTGTTAGTGATCCCTCTTTCAATCCTAGATGCAAATTTAGTTGCCTTTCGAGAGGCATTCTGCAAAGGGATAGCTGTAGAATGTTTTAAGGGCTGAAGGGTATAATTTAGCTAACAATAGCCAAAGAAGGAATAGAACCAACTTTGAGTCCGGTGGCACCTTTAAGACCGGCAAAGTTCTATTCAAGGTGTAATCTTCCGTCTCTGTGCACACTTCTTAAGCTTATACCCTGAAAAAAACTTTGTTGGCCATAAAGGTGCCACTGGACTCAAACCTTGTTCTGCTGCTTTGGACCAACACAGCTCACCCACCTGACTCTATCGTCAAAGGAGGAATGTTTGTAATGTTGTTCTATTTCATAGCCATGTATGGAAATGGCAGGATTCCCCTCCACCACCCACAGTAACCCCTCCATTCTTGCCTTTTCTCCGATCTCTCTGTGCCAGGGATCTGCCTGGCTTACTATGAAAGCAAATACAACACCCGGGCTCTGGGGCCGCCAAACAGCAACGGCAGTCGGGACTACGGGATTTTCCAGATAAACAGCCGCTGGTGGTGTTCCAATGGCCAAGGCACAACGAGCAATGGCTGCAAGAAATCCTGCAGCAGTAAGTTCATCAGCAAAACTGTGCCTACTAACAAGTAGGGAAGACCTGAATATCCAAGTCGTGGGCACTCCATGAAATCGCTGAGCAGTCGGGTTAGAACAGATAAAAGGAAGTCCTTCTTCACCCAAAGAGTGTTTAACACATGGAATTCACCGACCCAGGAGGTGGTGGCAGCTCCAAGCATGGACAGTTTCAAGAGGGAATTGGATAAACATATGGAGCAGAAGTCCATCAGTGGCTATTAGCCACAGGGTATAGATGGGAATTCTCAGTCTGGGGCAGGTGATGCACTCTATTCTTGGTGCTGGGGCGGGGCAGCAGTGGGAGGGCTTCTAGTGTCCTGGCCCCACTGCTGGACCTCCTGATGGCACCTGGTATTTTTGGCCACTGTGTGACAGAGTGTTGGACTAGATGGACCATTGGCCTGATTCAACATTGGCTTCTCTTATGTTCTCTTATGTTCAAGTTATTTGGGTGTGATGATGTCCAATATGGATGAAATGTTGTCTATCTGATGTCCATATTTGACACTGAACTGCCCTGGAGAGTCACATGAGAAGGATTCCTTTGCCAGCTGACCTCAAAGGATTGGTCAGCCCAGCGTCTTGATTCCCCCACCCAGCTGCCCTTGGGAACTTCCTAAGTAGGACATGCAAGTCAGAAAGGCCTTCTGCTACTGTTCGTTCTCAGCATTTCCGCCTCTGAAGTCCATTCGGCTTTCATGGCTAATTGGTTTTAGAAACTGAGTTGATAGATGCCGCCATATCCCGTGGCTCTCACCCGCGCAGGGTTTGAGGTGTGTTGTGAGTGAAAAATTCCCTCCCTCCGTCCACCTCGATAATCTGTCAGCCTTAAAGTTGATCTTGTGACACAGATTTAGGGGGAAAAGTCAACAACTGATTCCCTTTCCGCACCCCTCCGCATTCAGTCTTTATTTTAATGTTTCCTTTCTGATGCGTCTTGTCAGGTTTCCTTAACGATGACATCACTGATGATATTGAGTGTGCCAAAAGAGTTGTCCGTGACCCCAACAAGATGGAAGCTTGGTAAGTTGGCCTCTTCTTCACAGCATCTCCCTGACTGTCAACTTCGCCAGCCACTAAAGATCCCCAAAGGGGGCACCCAGGAGCTGTTGTTCCTACCAGCTGCCATGCCTCATAAACCAACCATCTTGCCATATGAAAGCCTAGAGGGGTCATCCTCTCTAAACTAGACAATCCCCCGAACAGTGGTCCCACTAGAATCGGAGGACGGTTCTTATATTTTCCAAGAAAAACCGTACTGTTTCCCCTTCTTTTGGAGATTGTTAATCTTCTCTTATTTAAAATAAATTTATAAGACAAATATCTTCACTGTTCATCTACCGGAGTCCTTAGACCATGCAGCCGACACCATAACAGTGTTGCCCGGAGTGATCTGGTGCATCCTTACAACTCATCAGCTATAGTGAAAGGCTGGCCCTGGTCCGTGCAGGCCAAGTGCAACTGCCAAATGCCCTGAGAAGACACCCTTGGCACATTTGACTAGACATGCAATAAGGCAGTGCCTTGGCTGTGGAGGTCTTTTTGTAAGGGAAGAATAAGGGCTGTGGCTCAGTGGAAGAGCCTCTGCTTTGCATACCGAAGTCCCCAAGTTCAATCCCTGGCATCTCCATTTGGAAGGACTGGGCAGTAGGTGATGGGAAAGACCTCTGTGCCTGAGACCCTGGAGAGCTGCTGCCAGTCCGAGTAGCCAGCCCTGACCTTAATGGACCAACGGTCTGGTTCAGTGTAACGTCGCACCGTGTGTGTTCCATGTGTGGAGGCAGACCTGCCTCCCAAGCCGCCATTCGGGGCTGCTGCTTTTGGTCCTCCCAGGCCCCAATTGGTATGAGAGCTTGCATACCCGGCAGGGGGAGGTGGGGCTGAGACACTGTTGGAGCCAGTGCTGTTCCCAACAATCTCCTGTCAGTAAAAGCACATTGCAAGAGTGCATGGTTCACATGCAAAAGTTCTCAAGCATGCTTCCTAGTAAAAATGATCTCAAGCTGTAGAGTCTTTCTCTTTCCAATATTCAGGGTTGCCTGGAAGAAGTACTGCAAGGGAACAAACCTTTCCAAATGGACCTCCGGCTGCGGAATCTGAATTTCGTTTTCTGAATAAAAATCTTCATCATTGCAATTTGTCTTTAGTGCGCTCTTTTGATTTCTTTGCTGAGTGTTCCCCCCCGCCCCATAAATGTGCTAAGTGCTCTTCCTATAACAAGCTGCCACATACTGTAAATGGAGGCTCACCTGGCTGGTCCTTCCTTCTCACCAAAGAAAGGAAAAAAGGAAAGGGAAGAAAATCCCCACCCATGGAAAACTAGTGTCTCAGGGAGAGGGGCTAGAATCCTTCTTCTTCTCCCTTGCTTGTGTAGTCTTCTGGAGGAATCTCAGTGGGAGAAATTCCAGGCCGGGGTGTCCAACCTTTTTGAGCCTGTGGGGACCTTTGAGATTGTGGCACATAGCAGGGGGTACAATCACAAAATGGCTGCTGCAGGAAGTGGAGCCAATCACAAAATGGCTGCCATAGGAGGCAGAGCAAACCACAAAATATCAGGGAGCCAAGGTTATATGGAACTCTAGTAGTACCTCTTCAGCATTTCAGGCAGAAGCTCATCTTGACAGGATGCCTTGCAATCTGCATAGCCAATCAGAAGTGCTGCCTGACAAAAGCCCCACCTAGCCCCTCCCACTTTCTAAAAGCCCTCAGCAGGCACCAGGAAAGGGGTTGGGTGCCATGGCTCCTACAGGCACCACATTGGAAACCCCAGTTCTAGGCAGTCCAGGTCACTATCATAAGTTGTGAATAAAATGGTTCTTTAATGTCTAAACGTATATTGTAGGAAAACACCAATAACTGGCAATCAATCAGCAGCCACAGAGTTACAGGCAATATTACTCGTTAAATCACCAAAGGGTACATTATGAGCATTTCCATCCTTTTTGAACCTGCGGGGCTCTCTAGAACCTTTACATTCCTGTCTGAGGAACGGGTGCAAGACTGAGCAATTCTGGCACAGCCTGATAGGGCCTGTCCACAATTAGAGTTTTGACCCAGAACTCCAAGCCAGGCTAACAGTTCTAGAAGTTCTCATCTCATCTTGGGAGTTCCTTTTGACACCCAATCAGGCTTCAAGGGACCTACCTCTGGCCAATCACCAAATGGCAAACTGCAGCCGGGGGGGCGGTTCAGTTTCCTCTGGGTGGTTCATACGTTAGTCAAAACCACTCCTCTCATCCAGAGATGTCACTTTATTGATTGTATTGCCTTCCATACCACAGATGTGTGTGTTTTTTTCTAAGTTCATCCTTTCCTGGCATCCCCTCACAAGCCAGTATTCAGAAGTGTAGTTCTTCTGAATGTAGAGTTTCCATTTCACTGCCACAGCCAATAGCAAACCTGTCACCCATCAACACCTTGCTAAAGTAATCTAAGCTGGTGCTCAGCATCACATCCTGGAAGATGATTAGAACAATGTTGTCAGGAGACTTGGGGAGAATCAGACAGACCATAAGCCACAGAGCCCAAAACAAATCCATTCGTTCGAAATGAGCCAGTGTTGGCATAGCTACTTCCAGGATCAATTTCATTGGCAATCCCCAGCCAATTGATGATCGTGTGAGGAATGGAATGATGTCGTAGCACGAAAGAAGGAATCGGATTTGTCTCTGTGTAGCTATTGCTACGGGCACGTGAAGTAGATTCAAAGTGAGGGCAGGACTTCCTCAAGAAGTGGTCACTGTCAAAGCTATCCTTGTCAGATTAATAGAAGTGCTTTTCAGCAATGCCAAAAATGTTCAGGGGTATTATGAATATATTTGTTAGATTCAGCTTTTGGTCATCTGTGAGGAAGATACAGATCCCAAAGGGAACTGAGAATATGTTGGTCTTTATGACCTAGGTCAGATGCAATCTTTTATGCCTTTTTAATGAAAGTTTCTTTACATCAGGATTATTAGTGTATGTAGTGTATTTGAATCTTCTAGATTTTTTCATTCTCTGAAGGAATGAGTGGACAATGTGTATACAGGAAACAATGAATCTGAAGATGAGATGACTCAATGAGAGGACTCAGTGATTCAAAGTTCTAGTGATCTGGGACTTCTTTTGAGGCCATGACATCGGCATGCGGCCGGCAATGTGGCCTGGGCCTTCTTCTCTCTCCTGGTAACCCCCCCGCTGCCTGCCAGCTGATTGGTGGGGATGGGGTGGGGCAGCGGCAATGGCCCTCCCTCCACAAGAGGGCTGGAGACCCTACTTCAACCCCTGATACCAAGTGGCCTAGTACACCGCCAATTTAAAAACGTTTGGAGGGGAAGCCACATCTCACTCCCATGGGTGCGTGGGGAAAAGTCCAGTATGCTCCCGGACAAATTCTTCCATGTCATGCCTGCACAGTGGCTTTCAGTGACAAGCACAGCCCATGC